>BKCP01006071.1:3606113-3627273 GCA_008636005.1 Striga asiatica | reverse complement strand
GCAAGTATGGGGATGCGCGAGAAGATGGCGGCCGATTGGAGCAGTGTAAGAATATCGCGCGCGCCTAGGACGCACGCACATGGGCTGGGCAAGGCGGCTAGTGTTACTTGATGACCAAATTGGGATATTTTCTAGAAGTTCCAAGGCTTATTTTCCCACATTCTTTATAATTATTACTAGAATGTTTATGAGTGCATTAGTTTAGATATTTTTAGACTCTAGTTATTTACTTTCTTTAGGATTAGAAGTTTATTTCTAGTAAGACTAGACTAAGTTGTTCTCTTTAAATACCCATGTTATTAGGACATTTTATATCATCAAATTATCAATAAAAATCCAAACTTTGTTCATCCTCTTGTGTTATGATTTTTTTGAATTTTAGTGCAAAACCCTTGTGCCGAAAAGGGCATTTTACTGCATTGTTCGACTCAAGTACGAGTTTAGCAAGGAAATTCTGTCTGAGCTGTCTGAAAATCGTGAGATGATAAGGAGAAACATCCGAGTCGTCTGTGTCTATTGCAAGAAGAAAGCTGCCTGCGAAACTTTCGAAGCAAGTCACGCAACCGGGACACGCGATCCTCATCAATGGTGCTTTCATTGAGAGTGCTAATCGTTTCTTCTTGTTTATTTTTCTTGTGTTTATTTTCATTGATTCCAAAAAAAAAAAAAAAACATGGCCAAAGAAACGAAGGAGAAGCTCGGTGATTTGGAGGCTAAGATTACTAGCCTAAGCGAGGGGTTGGAAGCTACTAGTACAACCATGACGAACAACATGGCACATCTCGAGCTGTCGTTTCACAACTCGCAACAACCATGATGGATGCCTTGACAGTCGCCACCACCGCCACCACCACGAGGAAGGGATCGAGTAAGGGCATGGTCGAGGGAGTACAAGCGCGAGAGGGCTGAACATGAAGAAAGGGAGAAAAATTTCAGTCGACGCTCGCAAGCCTCGATCAACCATGAGAGACCTCGGATCGAGAAGCCGAGGTTGGTAATATCTACCTTCAGCGGGATGGACCCAGACACGTGGTTAAACTCGGAAGATTATGCTCGGATTTTAAAATCACTCGGTGCTATAAATATGAGCCGATCTAGGGTTTTAGCTCATCGGGCATCCTAATTTATTTAAGGTTGAAACTTTAACCATAGACTCAACATATTATAGGGGAAGTCCTGATCTAAACACCTCAGAAATAGTATACGAGAAACTCGAATATACAAATGGGGCACTACAAACGACAACCAAAATTCAACAAGTACAAATGGGGAAAGAACACTCAGAACATAAAGTTCAGGTGTTTCCTCCAAAACTTTTCCTCGCCCTCCTGAGTCACATCACCTTTGCCGAAATGGCTCCTCTAGATTTTGATGAGTACCATAACCGGTTCCTCGACTAATGGGCCATTCGTCCCACAACGGCCACCAGTACCTCCTCACAAGTAAGGTTCTGCTGAACATGCAACCCGTCAAAGTTTACCACGTGCTTCGGAATCATGCTCATAACTCCTCCACTCGAGGTGTACATATCTCATCCACTCGAGGTGTACAACGTGCCGTGCATACCCAAAGGCTCTGGTAGTAAGGCCAACCGTTCGGCTAGGTCATTGACTCGGTCGAGAACTAAAAAGGACTAATAACCCGCGATGGCTTATTCTTAATATCCTCATAACCATGGTGTAACAAACCTCTATCTGTACAAAAGAAAATCTCGCACGGTATTATTGGGATTGTAGCTTGATAGCTATCGTTATAAGCGAACCTACCCATGGAAAAGCATCTATCAACATACAAGACCCTAATCGGTCTTCCTTGTATCGGTAGTCTGCTCCGACTGTACAACCATTTGAGTTTGATACGTAATGCCAATCTTCTGTCTCATGCCCGGGTCACGTTGAAAGCTTGTTTATGATCTCGTCATAAACCGTGAGTCTCCGTAAAAAACGGTCGACACGGTACCCCATCCAGTTGGTCTAACTCCACTATACTCTTACTCTATGCAATTTTGAGACACACGAAACAAACATAGCCTCTATTCGAACTTAGGGCTCCACCCGATATCACTGCGAAACCTCTAACTTGCCAACTCGAGAACTCTTGCACGTGTCATAGCAAACTCATCAACAATCCTCACTTAAGTTCATACAATGTTTTAGTGGAACTTGGAGCTCTGGGTTCAAGGCTCAGAAGAAAAGGTGTAAGAGACTAGCAATATAATTTGGCAAGGAAGACTGGTCAATGGCCTAGAAGAAAATAGGTGGTACGGGGTTTAGTGCACTATCACCCGAGAGGCGGCACACTAGCTAGTGCAGCATATGTGGGGCACTGGGACGCACACGTGCACTTGTTCGGAGATTAACGGTAAGGTCGAGGTTTGGCCGCACACACTGGCCTGGGGATCTCGTGCGTTCGGTGATGGCAGCTGCAGCTCGCGTACGAGTCAACAGTCGGCTGCGCGCTAGCCTCGCGTCTCTCAGCACGGGCGTTTGTGCTCGGCCACTACTTCGCGTGGCTACACTCGGCCAAGGCCGATTTTTGTTTCAAGGTTTCGGCAAGAAAAATTTTAACCCAAGGTTCCCAACAAAATCAAAGGCAATCAACACTAAAGTTTCTCATGGTTTCTTGAACGCTTCTAATTAAACATAATAACCCCAGCAAAACAAAGAAAGACCAAGTTGAAGGCATAGCCTCTACTAGAATATCAAGGCTCTCTCCGATGCCACTGCAGAATTTCTATATTGCCATTTCGAGAGAACTCTCGCCGATGGCATAGGAAATTGTCATTAATTCGTTCGGCACAACCCTATATTGCGAAGTGATTCCCACGACTAGTGATGTCAACTACCACTAGCCACAGACGACTACTCTGCTAATTCGATCTCTAACCGAGTACCCTTATAACCCAGAGCTCATGTGGAGTACTCAAACCGTCAGCTCGTCTTGACCCTTTCGACTGCAAGTGTCGGCCGACACATCAGCTTTTCTAAGGTGGCTAATCGTGCCAGCGGTCCTAAACGAGATTAAACTACTTCCACTGCCCAAATTTCACACTTCGCGATCTTATCGCAAAGTCTCCTCTCGACGTTGTTCTGTTGAGTCCATGATAATCGATGTACAACCTCCCTCATCATGAAATGGGTCGATGCTCTTGGTGTTAAGTTGATGGTGAACTCGCCTTGTTCATGTGTTGGTCTCCTGGCAATTCTCCCAGTGATGATTACTCTTCTTGCTCTCCACGATGGTCTTCCACAATGTTTGCCTACCCTCCTTATAAGATTCTTCATAATCTTTAATGCAAAAGACACTCTTGGTATTGCCGTCGACTTCGTTTCGTGGAAAAAATCTTCTCGACTCTATTCATAGTAATGCATCTCTCCACAGTCCTTGTGTCGAGTGTCCGTTTGGTATCTGTTGTGCTAAAACATTTCGAGAGTTGTGTCACCGTTGTTGTTATCAAACAGATGTACGTTGGCTTCCACTTCTGTACTCCCGATACAACGTTCATCTCGATCACAAGCGAATAGGTAGTTTATTGTCTTTCTCGAGGTTAAGTTACCCTTAAGATTTGCGATGGTATTCCTGCTCTTGCATCTTCGCAACGACTTAATGGCAACACACAAACGAAATTCATATACTTCGCAAACAAATAAAGATAAGCAGAAATAAAAAGGTGTTTAATCTTATTTGCAAACAAGGTCTCCATAACAGAGCAGATCCCCAAACATAGGGTAAATAAAAATAGACAAAATGATTCAAGAGGAATTAAACCTAAGGTATGAAATCTTAACTTCAAACTTGCTTACACAGCGGAACTAAATAAGGGTTCGCAAAAGTTTCACCCAATAATAGATAAACAAGGGTAGAAGAGAAAGCAATTAAGATGAACATAAAACTCTAGTATCTATGACTCACTGCTCCACTGTCGGTTCCTGTCAATCACGGCTGGCCCTCTCGATGTTGCTGTTGCTGGTACTGCTGCTAACCGCTCTGCGGACAATTACTAGCGTAATGTCCTGTCATGCGACATTGGAAACAGATACGTAGACTTGCCCTATATTCCCCTTCATGCGCATTACCATAAGTGCCACATCTCGGTGGTCCCCTAGGAATCTGATGAGTGGGCTGAGTGTTCTGCACTCTTCCCTGGTTATCTCTATTTCGTCCCCTCTGTCGCTTCCTCTTTCTGGAACTCTCAGCTGGTTTAGTTGCTGGCTGGGGTGTGGGCTATGTTGCTATCGGTTGGCCCTGGTTTTCAGTAGTCTTCTAAACCCAATGGACGGTTTCCACAAATGCTGCGCCGCCATGGTTTGTTATCACGTGCCTGATCTCCTCATGGAATCCATCACTCTCTTGTTTGTAGAGCCACTCATCCACGATTGAAGGTCCATACTGACCAGGGTAGATAGGTGGGTGTGTGCTCCACGAATGCGTCACCGAATAAGTTTGGTTCAGCCCCGGCATGGGCTGACTCTGGTTGCCTGCTTGCCCACTGTTATGATTTGCCATCACTAGCACAAGGTAATTCAAATTCATAAGGTACCGCTTGACTAGAGTCAAAGCTTCATCACAACTAAAGTTTGAAACTCTACAGTTCAAAACTATCAAAAGCAGGAGGACAAATTCCTAAGCCCCAATATAAACAGTTAAACAACTACAACACAATTTACTAATACCTTGAGATGGCGCGGTTGGACGAAAGCAAGGGGTCATTAACATAGACATTTAGACAATTTTCAAAAGCAGTATATAGAAACATAGACCTACTCTGATACCACATTGTAACGCCCTGTTATTTTTATAAGGAAAATCCCAAGTTTTTAAAAAACAGAGTTAATGTTTCAAATTCATTTTTCTTTTCGGAAACTATTTAACGGGCGCTACTCAATCAAATCATTGAATCATATAGCTCAAGCCATATCTAAGCCGATATGAACCCTCTTCCCAATTTCCATCATATACACACAAGATAAACATCATCATATTCATATCCTCGCAGCCATACATAATCATAACATCATCATGATCGAATTTTAAACTAGGTTATCACAAAACACAAGTAGTTTTTCATATCTTAAATCAATAACATGTGAGGTGAACCAGTTTCATAATTCAATTTGTGTCCCAAAACAATGTATCCGGTTCGACATCATAATCATAACGATAACCATGAAACAGAAGCATAAGCAGTTAAATAAACAAGCAAATATGACCCCGCTCGCTCGTCTTTCGCTACTGCCACCAGCTCCACCTGAAGGTGGGTGGAGGACATGGGGGTGAGCAAACCACTAGCTCACTGTTGTGCACAAAAATCAAATATAATAACAAATAGTATGGTCCCAGCATGTACATGAATCAATAATAATATCACATCTCTTAATCATCATATAATACTCATGTGCACATCTATAAAAAACCACTGAAGGTCGAAACTGCACTCAACAATGGGGGTATATGTCGAAGGTCAAAACCTCACACGAAAAGACCTGTCATTAGGGTAAATGAGACTGCCTGTCAATAGGCACCGCCGAAGGTCGAATCCGCACACGACGACGGGGATAACCGTTTCAAAGGTCAAACCGAGGCCAGTGTGTGCGGCCAAACCTCGACCTTGCAGCTGGTCTTCGAACAGGTGTACGCACACGTCCCAGCGCCCTACATATGCAGCGCCAGTGAGAGTGCCGCCTCTCGGGTGACAGTGCACAAAACCCCGTATCATCTATTTTCTTCTGGGCCATTGACCATCCTTCCTTGCCAAATTATATTGCTAGCCTCTTAAACCCTTTTCTTCTAAGCCTTGAACCGAGAGCTCCAAGTTCCACTAAAACATTGTATGAATTCCTTGATTAATGATTTTGATTAAGTGAGGATTGTTGATGAGTTTGCTATGACACGTGTGAGAGTTCTCGAGTTTGCAAGGTAGAGGTTTCATAGTGATATCGGGCGGAGCCCTAAGTTCGAGTAGAGGCTATGTTTGTTTTGTGTGTATCGAAACTGCATAGAGTAAGAGTATAGTAGAATTAGACCGACTGCATGGGGTACCGTGTCGACCGTTTTTTATAGAGACTCACGGTTTAATTTGAGATCATAAATAAGCTTTCAACGTGACCCGGGCATGAGACAGAAAGATTGATTGGAGTCTTGTGTATTGATAGATTCTTTTCAGTGGGTAGGTTTGCTTATAACGATGACTATCAAGCGACAATCCCGATAATACCGTGCGAGATTTTCTTTTGTACGGATAGAGGTGTGGTGCACCCTGGTTATGAGTAGAATAAGAATACGCCATCGCGAGTTATTAGTCCTTTTTGGTTCTCGACCGAGTCAATGACCTAGCCAAACGCTTGTCGTTACTACCATAGCCTTTGGGTATGCACGGCACGTTGTACACCTCGAGTGGATGAGATATGTACACCTCGAGTGGAGGAGTCATGTGCATGATTCCGGAGCACGTGGTAAACTTTGACGGGCTGCATGTTCGCAGAACCTTACTTGTGAGGAGGTACCGGTGGCCGTGGTGGGACAGAGGACCCATCAGTCGAAGAACCGGTTATGGTAAAGGTTATGTGACTCGGGAGGGCGAGGACAAGTTCTGGAGGAAACACCCAAACTTTATGTACTGAGTGTTCTTTCCCCATTTGTACTTGTTGTATTTTTGTTGTCGTTGTCTTTAGTAATTCCGAGGACGTAATTCTTTTAAGGAGGGTGGATTGTAGTGCCCCATTTGTATATTCAAGTTTCTCGTATACTATTTCATTTATTGGCATTATATTTTTTTCCGTAATTGCTCGACATATCTCGTTTAGACTCATTATAATTAATTAGATGTCTTTGTCTAATTTATTTAATAAGTCGTAATAATTCTATTTATTATTCATCGGCAATTGAATCGATCAGAATTTCTTGTTAACACATTGTATTGTCCGAGCCGTTTTTCTCTATCGAGACTTGGGTTTTAAACTCGGCCTAATCCCAACCCATTTGGAAAATCTTTCTTTTCCTTGTAAGCCTTTTGGTCATTTTAATGTCCAACCCAAATGATTAAAGATTGGCCTACTTGGATATTTTTTTTAGCCCAAATATTGATTAATTTGTTGGCCCAATTTAAATTAATTTAGTGGGCCAAATGGATATATTTCTTCCGCCAGATATTTTCCCTTCCCCGCAGTGCAACCAAGACTTTTCCAATCAGTTAAAAAATTTCTGTTGCGATTTTGCGGTGAGATTTTCCTCTCACGTTAGCCCTCATCTCACACCTTCATATATTTGACTGAGGGAGAGCCTTCTGTATCAGCAAAACTTCATTTTCTCCCCAGCAGCCTGCTCCCGTTTTTTTCTAAAAAAAAAAAAGAAATCTTGTACGCCATTAATTCTGGCGAGCTTCCACCTTCGACAGCCATTTGTCACCAAGTTCAGTCGCCATCCGTCGTCGAGGTCAACGTCGTTTTCCGTTCGCGTGCAGCAATCTCGGTTCTATGCGTCGGAGTTTCAGTCTGACGTTTCGAATTTCGGTCCGTTCGTCCGAGTTCCATTCGTTTTGTTCGTTTTTCAATCGAGCTTGTAGATTCCCGAAGAAAGGTCTGCGTTCTTTCAATTATTTGTTGGTTTGTTCGTTGTACCGTACTCCGTTGGTTGGTATGTATATATATATATATATGTACATATATATATATATATATATTATATATATCAGATCGTTTTGGTTTCGTTTGTTTATTTGATGTCTTGTGAATTTACGGGGATTGGAACTCTCGTTTGTGTATTCGAGTCATGTTGTTGTGTGTTATTCTCAAGAAATTTCGGAGTCTTGATCGTTTGTTTCGAGCCTTATGTCGTCGTTTTGTCATTCGTTTATTTTCGAGTATTATTGTGTTGTTTCGTATGTCGGTTCAAAACCCGTTTTTCATGCATGTTTCAAACTCTGAAAAAGTGTATTTTTGAAACTTAATTCACTTCTCGAATCCCGGTTGCCGTTGGAAATGTTGTCATCGAATTCGGTCGAATTTTTTCCAGCATGTTTTCATATCGCAACCTCTGTTCAAAATTCTCTTTCCCAGCCCGATCTCTAGTTCCAGCCAACCCAAAAGAAGCCCAGTTCGCGTGGCCCTTCCTTTCTTTCCAGAAGCACAAATTTTTTTTAGCAGTAAAGGCCCAATTGTTCGACGAGGCCCAGCCTTTTGGAGGAAAGGCACGAGGGCTGTTTTGGTATGTTTCAGCCCGCGCGCGGCTCGATCTCCCCTCAACAGATTTGGCCTGCGAAAACGATTTTGGCCCGCTCCCAGACAGCAACTTCAGGCCCGCGAGCCGTCTGTAAGACCGCATTTTCCCAGCCTAATGCAGGCCCTTTTTCTGGCCCAATATCGTGGATGTGAGGCATTTTTCTCGGCCCAAATTGAATAGTGGCTAGCGGGCTAGTTTCTCAGCGCCCTAGTTCGGCTTTGTAAGCCTTTTTGTGTTCCAGGAGCTCATTTTTCGTCCCAAACCTATTTCTAAAATATTTATAAAATGAGAAAAATCTGGAGAAATTATTTTCAAGTTCCGAGACCCCATTTTCGTTCTCCGAGTCTTATTCTTTAAAATATTTGAGAGTTCCAAGTCCACGAAAAATCCGATAAAATCCCTTACTCATTATTTATTGATTAAGTGTGATTTTTTTATTATTTTCGAGTAGTGAGAATTATTATCTCATTTAAATGTAGGTGTTTGAGCCGTCGAGCCCTCGACCTACGTACCTGCTATTGGGTGTGATATTCTTCTGCGATTTCCAGGCGGGTGTTATTAAATTCTATGCTATAATTCTTAATAATTGCTAGATTGTATGATCAATGCATGCGTGTGAACCATGTAAACTTCGATGTGTGCTGGGGAACTCGTGCGTTCGGTGATGACGGCTGCAGCTCGCGTGCCAGTCGACGACCGGCTGCGCGATAGCCTCGTGTATCTCAGCATGGGCGTGTGTCCTCAGCCACCACTTGGCGTGGCTACACTCGGCTAGGATCAGTTTTCGGTTCAAGGTTTCGACAAGAAAAATTTTAATCCAAGGTTCCCAACAAAATCATAGGCAATCAACACTAGAGTTTTTCATGGTTTTCGAAGGTTTCCAATTAAACATAATAACCACAACAAAACAAAGCAAGACTAAGTTCAAGGCATGTAATTGAGTTCCAAGTCCACCATTTTCCACAATTCATGCAAATCTCACACTATATTCTCCGTAGCTTCGGCACCTACCGAACACATACCCTCTACTAGAATATCAAGGCTCCGTCCGATGCCACTGCAGAATTCCTATATTGCCAACTCGAGACAACTCTCGCTGATGGCATAAGGTCACTAAGTCGTTTGACACAACCCTATATCGCAGAGTGATTCCCACGACTAGTGATGTCAACCAACACTAGCCACAGACGACTACTCTGCTAATTCGATTTCTAACCGAGTACCCTTATGAACCAGCAGCTACTGTGGAGTACTCTGTAGTGTACCGTTCGAATATTGGATTTTTCTAGATTTATTTTAATTAATGGAATTTTATTTTATTATTTCTATTCCTTGATTATGTGGTTATATATTATATTATTATGTGAATAATATAATTATATAGCTCGTTCGAGTTATTTTTTGATTCGCCGTTCGAATTTTCGGTTTAATCACGTAAGCCGAATTGTTATCCGTTTTAATTTATTTTCGAACCGGTGTGACCCGAACTTCAAACCGAATGGACCAGCCCCTTAAGATGTGGTCTTTCGACCCTATTAACCAGTCAAACTCGTCCAAATTGATGAACCTGAACCTGCCCCATCTAGCCCCCATATTGGTTGCAATCATTTTTGAATTTGAAATGTGCATAAGGGTAATTTTGGTATGACACTAAGAGTAATAAATCAGCCAATTTTCAGCTTATCCCTTGTTCATTTCAAGCAAAACCCACGCCCCATATCTCTCCCAAGATAGAAACACATTGATCAACGTTTTTTGGTCCTTAGGAAGTATTTTCCAGATCAGCGTTTTTATCATAATAAGTGGTAACGCAAAACACTCCGACCGGCTTGAAATCAGCTTGCCTCCTTCTTCCTCGCCGGTAGAACGCTGCGTTCCTGCACAAAACTCTCACACCGGAGGAGTTTTCCGGTGAAGAGCCTCCGATGCTTAAGTCAGTATGTGTTTGTTCAATTTTCCAAAGTAAAGAATGGATAAATCGTCCCTTTAATAACTGCCTCGTACTCTATCTTATTATTCGACACCCTGTATCCGACTTTGACTGCAAACTCCAAATTGTCTCCTTTAGGCGAAATTAAAACAATGCTCAAACCTCCTCCAACTCTCGACACCGAGCCATCAACAAACATTTGCCAAACACCTTCTGCTTCCTCCTCTACCTTCGTACCCTCTTGTATGAAATCAGCCAACGCTTGTGCCTTTATTGCTCTCCTTGGCTCATATGCTATCGTGTATTCGCTCAATTCAACCGCCCATTTGACTAGTCGACCCGACACAGAAGGTCGACCTAAAGTTTCTCCCAACGGCATGTTCGTTCTCACCTTCACTTTATGGCCTAGAAAATACGGCCGCAACTTCCTCACTGTTACCACCACTGCTAAAGCACACTTCTCGATCTCAGAATATCTCCTCTCCGCCCCTTGCATCACCTTGCTTACGTAATATATTAGAAATTATACTGCACCCTCTTCCCTCAACAGAACCGAGCTCACCGCCATTTCTCCGATCGATATATATAGCACTAAGTCCTCCCCCGGAACCGGCTTAGCCAATAGAGGCAAGTTGGCTAACACCTTTTGCAACTCCTCGAATGCTCTCTGGGCCTCCTCCGTCCACTGGAATTTTGAGCTCTTTCTCAACGTTCGAAACAAAGGACTACTCTTCTCCGCCACCTTAGATATGAAACGGCTCAAGCCCGAAATCCTGCTCGTCAAGATTTGTACCTCCTTCATTTTTGTGGGCGGTTCATCTCGATCACCGCTCTCACCTTCTCTAGGTTGACCTCGATCCCCCTCTTCGTCACCATATACCCCAGGAACATTCCCGACTTCACACCAAAAGAACACTTAGCGGGGTTCAGTTTCATGCCATATCTCCGCAAAGTCAAGAACGTTTCCTTCAAGTCATTCACATGATCGGCCTCCACCTTACTCTTCACTAGCATATCATCGACATACACCTCCATATTCCTCCCTAGTTGTTCCTTGAAGATTTTATCGACTAACCGCTGATAAGTTGCACCTGCGTTCTTCAAACCAAAAGGCATCACCACATAACAATATGTGCCTCTACTCGTAACAAAACTCACCCTCTTCCTATCCTCCCGAGCCAAAGGGATTTGGTGATACCCCTGGGATGCATCCATAAGGCTGAGTAGTTCACAACCCGTGGTAGAATCGACCAACTGGTCGATCCTGGGCAGTGGATACAAATCTTTCGGGCACGCCTTGTTTAAGTCATGAAAATCAATACACATCCTCCACTTCCCTCCAGACTTAGACACCATCACCGTGTTCGATAACCATTCGGGGAACTGGATCTCCTTAATATGGCCCGCCTTCAACAACTTCTCAACCTCCTGCTCGATCACCTTGTCCATTTCCGCGCCATGGTGTCTTCTCTTTTGTTTCACCGGCCTCACCGTTAGGTCAATATTCAGACAATGTTCGATCACCTCTACCTTTATCCCTGTCAACTCCTCAGCCGTATACGCGAAAACATCCGCGAATTCTCTGATCAATCCAATCAATTTCGACCTTATGGGCTCCTCGATCTCATTTCCTATCCGAAACTTCCTCTCCTATCATCCTTCTACCATCTGGACCTCCTCGATGTCCCCTCCTGGCTGCATCTCCACCTTCTCTTTCCCCTTATCTGCTCTCTCCTTCTCCTCTCTCGACCTTGAGCCCCCAGGTCGGTTCAGTACTCCCTCTTCAAGATTCGCTTGCTTCCTCGAGAGCTGCTTATTATTGCTCACCGTGGTTTGATAGCAACTCCTCGAGGTAAGCTGATCTCCCGCGACCTCACCAACGTTTTCCCCCACCGGATACTTGATCGTCATGTGGTACGTCGACACGACCGCCTGGAATGCATTCGAACTGGTCCTTCTCATGATGATGTTATATGAGGACTCTGCTCCAACAACCACAAACCTCACCATCCTCACCTTCCTCGTTGCTCCCTGCCCCAAGGCAACAGAAAGGCTCACCTCCCCCCTCGGCATCACCTCGCCCCCATTAAATCCATATAAGGCTGTGGTCACCGGCTTCAGGTCGAGGTTGAGCTCTTTGTTTATCTGCACAAAACAATCATAAAACATTACGTCCACCGAGCTCCCGGTATCGATGAACACCCTCTTGACATCAAAACCAGCCACCTCCGCTGTTATCACTAGCGCATCATTGTGGGGGTAACACTACTTCCTCTGCATCCTCTGCTCGAAAACTTATCTCCGCTATCCGAGCAGTGATCCCCACCTCCTCTCTCTTTCTTTTCATCGCTCGAACATGGCCTTTCCTTGCATTGTTCGAGTCCCCATCAGTCTGCCCCCTTGAGATCATATAGATCGTCCCTCTTTTCACGAAGATCGAGAATAGGGACGTGACGTGGCCGAAATCAAGGCGCGAAGGACCAACGCAACCTAGGTCGGAGAGGTATTGCCGCTTTCGTAAAGATTACGGGCATACAACAGAGAAGTGCAGGCATCTCAAGGATGAGATCGAGCACCTTATTAGAGCAGGGTATCTTAAGGAGTTCGTGTATGAGGACAAGGCGAAGGGAAAGGACAAAGGAAAATGTTGAGAGGATTCGGTGGAGCGTAGTGATCGAGATGAGGATGAGGAAGACGATCCTCGAAGAGGGAGAGAGGATCGAGGAGGCAAAAGAAGACGAGGGAGTCGAGATCGAGGAGGTCAGGAGGATCATGGACCCGTGAAGAGAGGGACGATTTATCCATTCTTTAATTTGGAAAATTGAACAAACACATACTGACTTAAGCATCGGAGGCTCTTCACCGGAAAACCCCTCCGGTGTGAGAGTTCTGTGCAGGAACGCGGCGTTCTACTGGCGAGGAAGAAGGAAGCAAGCTGATTTCAAGCCGGTCGGAGTGTTTTGCGTTACCATTTGGCGCCTTCTGTGGGACTTTCGTTCGAAAAGTGGTGTGTTGAGATTTCTGAAGCTCGGTGGCTATGGCGGACGGAATTCCTAGGAGAGATTTGCAAGCATCGTCCGACGATGCATGGACGATGACGAGGCCGTTTGGAGAAGGCCCACCTCCGGGCTTCTCTGGACCCTCGCGTACACCGGTAACTCCGACGCCTGTTCCCCAAGGTGTAGGAGTCACGCCGGTGCAACCAGAGGCTGATGTGGGCCCAAGCCGGGCCCAGAAGACCAGCACGGCTCAAGGAGCGGCGATCCTAACGCCGCCGCAACCAGATCTGGCCGTGACGCTGCAGCAAGGAGCGGCGGTGCAAGGAGCGGTACCGCCGCCGGTGGAGGAACCGCGTCCCGGCCAGCAGGTGGTGATGACCAGACAGGAGATGCAGCAAATGGTGGCGAACGCGGCGGCACAAGCAGTTCAGCAGGTCACTCAAAGCCTTTCGCGAGTGGCTGCTGGACCAACAATGGTGGAGGAGGACGTGTCTAGCTATGGAGGAGATGGAGCCCCGCGAGATCGTGAGGTGGAGAGGCTCGCGGAGCAAGTGAGGCAAATGCAGGCTAAGACGGATGGTCGACCTGAAAGGCGTGCTCGAGGACATCCGTTCTCGAGGGATATATTGGCTGCACCACTACCTGCGAATTTTAGAGACATGAGCTTGATGTTCGACGGGACCACTGACCCGTCGAGGCATGTAAGGGCGTTTGAGAACTTGGCTGTATTACATGGTTATTCTGACTCTGTTAGCTGCAGGGCATTCTTGTCGACCTTGGGGGGAGGTGCGCTCGATTGGTTTCAGCAGCTCCCTCATGGATTGATTAAGGACTTTGATGATTTTGCGGAAAAGTTGATGACCCAGTATGCGAGTGCGGTGGCGCAGGAGAAAACATATTTGACGTTGATGGCCATGAGGCAAGGGGAGAAAGAATCACTGCGCAAGTATGTTGCGCGATACAATCAAACTTGTTTGGAGATCCCTACGGCCTCGGACGAGGTGAAGGCTGGGAAGTTGATACGGAGTTTGCGAGTCGGGCCCTGTCGAACATCTTTAGCCAAAACCCCTGCTCGTACGTATGATGATGTGTTGAAAAGGTGTAAGAAATATATCAATTTGAAGAGACAGAGGCAGAGTTCGCTAAGTTGGAGGAGTTGGCTAGGCCGGAGCCGAAGAAAGGAAGGACGAGCTCACCTCGAAGGGCGTCACCAGGTAAGAGATCGCCCAGGAGAGAGGGGCGTGGTAGGGTTGATCGAGGGCGAGAGGACGGGTGGAAAGATCGACCAGTGTTGGGAGGGAAGCGGTTCCATGACTTTACGCCCCTTAATGCAAATATGGGAGAGGTGCTGGTGGCCATTGAGAAGAAGATCGAGAATAGGGACGTGACGTGGCCGAAATCGAGGCGCGAAGGACCAACGCAACCTAGGTCGGGGAGGTATTGCCGCTCTCATAAAGATTACGGGCATACAACAGAGAAGTGCAGGCACCTCAAGGATGAGATCGAGCGCCTTATTAGAGCAGGGTATATTAAGGAGTTCGTGTATGAGAACAAGGCGAAGGGAAAGGACAAAGGAAAATGTCGAGAGGATTCGGTGGAGCGGAGTGATCGAGATGAGGATGAGGATGAGGAAGACGATCCTCGAGGAGAGAGAGAGGATTGAGGAGGCAAAAGAAGACGAGGGAGTCGAGATCGAGGAGGTCAGGAGGATCATGGCCCCGTGAAGAGAGGGACGATTTATCCATTCTTTACTTTGGAAAATTGAACAAACACATACTGACTTAAGCATCGGAGGCTCTTCACCGGAAAACCCCTCCAATGTGAGAGTTCTGTGCAGGAACGCGGCGCTCTACCGGCGAGGAAGAAGGAGGCAAGCTGATTTCAAGCCGGTCGGAGTGTTTTGCGTTACCAATAAGCATCTCAAAAAGTCTTCTCTTAGCCTTCTCAAATTCGCACTACCCTAGCCATGCGAAGCCACCGAGGGCCGTTTCCTTGCTCTTGATCCACCTGATTTTTGTGAGGTTCCCCTTGATGTACGGTAAGGATGGCTAAACCTCCTCTGATTTATGTATTATGATTGGATTAGTGGAAATCCTTTGCGTTTTAGTATGAATTCAATTAGATGGTTGTGTTTGTGTTGAGATCTTTTTGGTTTGATTGAAACCTTGATGAATCTCGCCAATTTTCATGAAATTCTGGTGGAATATGGAACATTGGTCATCCATAACCTGATATGAAAGGTTTTGGTCGATTTCATTGAGTATTGTGACTTTTATGAATTTTCAAAGTCATATGTGCTGCTGAATCTTGGAAAAGTTAATAAAAATCTATCACTCGTCCTTTTTGGCTTAAATGTAGAGGGTTATCTCCTGTTATGTGTACAAATACCGTGTTAAAATTTTAGATCTTTATTCAACCTGTAGCTATGTGAACTGAAGCATGTGTCTTTTGCTTTAAACGTTTGAAAAATCATATTAAATAATCGGCACGTCCAAATTGATTGAAATTATGGGGTTTGTGTGCTTTTAATGTGAAGTGTATGTGGTTTACATTTCAGGATTTACCTAAACTGAGGATTGTTGATTTTGCCCTGATTCTTTGAAAATTTGTTAAAAATCGAATACTTGGCCGTTTTGCTAGAAATTTTTATGGTTGAACTCTCTACTTTTATAGTCACATGTGTAAAATTTTCAGATCAAAATTCGAATGTTAGTTATGTGAACTGATTACTCGTTGTTTTGGGCCGTTTCTTTAAAAATCGATGTAAAATCATAGAGTTGTTGAAATTAAGTGATTTTCTGGGAATTAGAGTCTTTATAATGTTCAACATGTGGTAAAAATTTCAAAGGAAAATTCACCCTGTTGCATATTGAACCATAAAATATTCGTTTTGCTCTTGTTTTTGCAAAAATGGTTTGAACTGCTTAGGAGTGGATTTAAGGGTCAATCTCTGGTTTCTGGTCCCATTTTGGGTCTATTTGTTATATGTTTTTAAAGGATTGTTCCGAGTCTACTCGTCAAATCCAAGTGTTCCAAACTCCACAAAACTTCCATGAACTACTTAGTCGATAATGTTCGACTAAGTATGAATCCTCGTATATTATGTTAAGTGTCAAGGTAGTATATTTATAAGGCTATCTTGATAAAATTGTAGGTGTTTGACGAGCCGAGCTCTCGACCTACCCTTGTTGTTCAAGCATTTCTCTGTTAAGGTGTCCAGGTGGGTTTATTTAAATATCAATGCCGTAAATTATTTATGTTTGCTGGACGGTATGATCAATGTATGTGTGTGAACCATGTAGCCTGTCAATGTGTGCTGTTTCGGCCGTCGATACAGTTATCCCTGTTGATGTATAATGGTGACTAATGAAAGGCAATCTCCCTAAGACCTAATGACAGTCCGTGCCATTGTAAGACCCATGGCGAGGCCTTCGGCATGTACTTCTACTGTTTGTGCGTCATTGTAAGACCCATGGCGAGGCCTTCGACAACTAATAGGACCATCAGTAGCTAATGATAGATGTGCACATGAGTATTATATGATTAGGAGATGTGACATGTTGATTGATTCATGTTCATGCTGCGATCATACCTATATGTCATTTATACTTAGTATATGTACATAGTAGTGAGCAAGTGGATTGTGCTCACTCCCATGATTTTTCCCTCAGGTTGAGCATGTGGCGGGCATGGCGACAAGGAGACGAGTGGCCGGTCTGCTTATTTGATTATTATTCCTTTTGCACTTTCATGTTGAACACGTTGATCGTATTGTCATTTTTCAAACTCTGATGCTTTGGAAAAATTTTGATTAACCCAATGAGTTAGTTTATTTTATTTCCATTCCTATGATATTGATGAGCATAATTGAAAGTGTTGGATAATGAAATCCTTGTGAAAACCGGGTAATGAATCCCTGTGAGTTCAGACACGACTTGAATGAATTTATGAAACGAATAAGTAACGCCAAAAATGTTTTAAATCGAAAAATGAATTTTGAAAATTTACCCTGATTTTTGGATAATCCGCAGATTATTCCTTTAAATCAAAGTGGGTGTTACAGTGTGGTATCAGAGCAGGTCTACGTTTCTGTAGACTGCTTTATGTGAATTATGTGCTTATGTGACCTTGTAAATGACCACTCATCTTCGTCATGCTGCGCCAGCTCAATGTATGTATTCATAAGTGAAGATTATATCGCTTATGAAATGTTCCTTTGTACTTATTGCTTATTTTATTAATTGGGGCTTGGAATTTAGCCTCCGTATGTAAGGACTTGAACTCTAGAGGTGATCGAGTTAAGTTCTGTCTATAGAAATTCTCTCGCTATAAGTTTCTGTTTAATACCTTTTGATTGAAAACTATTCGAAAGTAATCTCGAAATAGAAGGACTCTAGTAAATGGAACAGTCAACCGAAAATGTCTCGAGTATGTGTGAATTATTCGGGAAACTGAAAATCGTTGTCAATGAAACCATTAGACGCGTGTTAGGACCCAGTCAATGAGGATCGGGAGTGGAGTCTAGGTGCCGGGTTCCTGTTGATGATCCGACCACTTTGCTTGTAGATCCGTGTAGGGTGGTATAATGGTTGATTTTCCCTTGTTTTAATTTGTTCTTTATTATTTGTTCGTTTCTCGTTGGTTGAATGTAAAAATACGTTGGTTAGTTGGGTATATATTGGATCGTATGCTCGTTGTATTCGTTGGTTTGTTTTCTTGAATTCATCGTGGATATCCGGGACTCTCGATTTCTAAAACTGAGCCTCGAGTCGCTGTGATTAAATCATGTTAATCAGAGCCTCATTTTGTTATCCGAGCTCTTATCTCGTGTTGATTGAGATCCGTTTGAGTGTGGAGCTTAATACCCTATTTTTTTACCCTTGTATCGATTGTTGTTCATCGCAGTATTCGACCATTGAAACTCGACCAAACATCTTTCAATTCTTATGATGAATTAAAGTTCAGTCTGTTATGTTTCCTCTTCAACAAGAATCAGATTATTATCAGTTTTGGAGTGAGAGTTATGTCAAATATTCGATCATTGTGCAGTTAGTTTTTCATTTTAATCACAAAAGTTTGAGTCTGTCATTTTTGCTGTTTTTGGCCTGTTTCTGGTAACCTAGGAATCTTGATGTCGTCATAAGAATTGTAGTTTTATCTCTTAGGTTTCAAATGGCACAAGATTCATTTAAGTCAGGGGCGGACGCATAAATTTGAAAGGGGAGGGGCACAATTAGGGGTGTGCATCGACGACCGAACCAAATTAGGAAAACCGAAATAATTGAACCATACTATGCCAATAACCGAAATCGACCGAATTATCAATTTAAACAGAACATTAACCGACTGAACTTCTTTGTCGGTTTCCAAACTATACATTTTAAAATATATATATATAATATAATATAATTATTAATATATATTATATTATAATCTATATAATGTAATATAATATATATATATATATATATATTATTCGGTCGGTTCGGTTATTTTCATTTGTTGCATATAGCTCATATAGCCCACGGGCAGACACCCTTTATGTACTATATTGTATTTTAATATTAATGTTCATTAATTAAATTAAATTTATTTTAGTGAAAATTCATAATTCTTAACATAGATAATCAAATAATTAAAAATGAAAATATATAGAAGGTAATTAGTTAATAGATCCATTTATAAGAGCTAGTTTAATCACCCAAACCCCTCAATTAAAACAATCCAACTAATTACATACAATTATCATTTTTCTTTTAGAAAATAACTAAAATAAAAAATGTATAAAAATCAATCATCTAGTTATGAATGATATTTCATAAAAGTTCATTTAAGAGCCTATTAGGTTTAACTTTTTATCAATCTTTATTGGACATTTGTTCATTCTTTCTCTCTCTCTTTTTTTAATATATATATATAAGACCTCTTAAGTCTTAATCCTACAGGGGCATGGGCCCCTACGGGCCTCTATGTGGGTCCGCCCCTAATTTAAGTATCATTTTTGCACGAAAAGATACATTCAAAATACGAACGTCTTACAATCAGTTTNCGCAAGATTCATTCAAATATCATTTTTGCACAAAACGATACGTTTCAAATTACGAATGTCGTACAATCACTTTTTTTGAAAATTGACAACAAATTTAATGTGTGAACTTGATCTGTTTCCAGCCATTTAACCCCTTTAACCTGCCCGTTCGAGCCCTTGCCGCCCGAGTGTCTTTCGCTTGCCCTTCATTATTTCCTTTCGCTTGGTATTCAAGTTGAATTGTGTTTCGAGACTCCTCTTGGTTATTCAATTTTTGTACTTTGGAAAATTCTCTTCAATTTATTTTCCATGCGTAGAATTTCAGATGGAGTTAAGCAACGAGATTTTTATCTTCTGTTGATCCTTATCTATTTTTGAATCTTGTGTCGTGATACTACTAAGTCTATGTTAAGGTTCAAGAAAGCAAGTAACGTTGTATCTCTTGAGACTACCTTAGCCTCGAGATAGACGGCGGTCAATTATCCTTTATGATCTAATTTAACGTTGTAACGGAGTGGCGTACGTGGGAATCATCACATACCTGATCGGAAGGAGCCTCAACACCTTTCTAGGGATGTTTTGGTATAGGAGAAGCTTTCTAAAGAGGGTAGTCGAGCCAGATGTGAGCACAACGTGAGGTGTAGAGCCGTCTTCGTTTTTTAATTGTGTTCATTGTAATTCTTTGAAAACTCTCGTTCTTTTCCTTCGGAGTTTCGGGAGTGATCCTTTGTATTTCTTGGACTTTTACAATCCTTTGAAAACTCTTGTTTTGTTATTGGTTCATTTTAAACTTCGAGTTCAAGTTTTGCAACCTTGTGTAATAATCAAGACGAGTACTTTCATTTTACCGCTTGTCTTATATTGTTCCTTCGGTTGTGGTTGTGCCATTCGGACTGGATATTCCATTCATACCCGGATCGGTTTGTCATGGTCTTTATCGTTGGCGTCCTGGGTAATTGTCGAGACGCGATCGAGATGAATCAACCGAGTCGCGAGGAAGGGTGATCAATCGCAAACAAGGAGTTAGGACTAGTTCGACCAACTAAAGTAACTGAGGTAGTCTAGAAGATCAATTCGAGACCTTGCTACCACCAATGGAAGATAAAAGGAGGTCTGACGGACCAGAGGAGGCTTTGTGATGAGATTCTGAAACGTGAAATTCCTAGCAACGATTAGCTACCGGCGAAAGAGCTGGCGTGACTGCCAACACCGTGAGTTGAAAGAGTCGAGATGAGCTAACCATTCCATTGTTTGGCAATGATTGTTGAGTTGGGATTATTCCTGGTTGAGGAGCCGATGTCTGATCTCTTTGGGAAATTTTTCCTATCTCTATCGTTAGATATTCGCGTAAATTGTATTGATTAGGACAGGCGGTGAACTTGGGACTCGGTTTTATGCCTTGTGATGATTTGAAGGCCTTGAAACTTTCGAGATTTTTAATACCTAAATGCTAGGGGTAATTGTTTTTGGTTGAACCTCAAAGTTAGTTGTTTTGAGAGTTTTGTGAAAACCTTTTTCCTTCGGGTTACCTTGGCTATTACAAACCCTGAATTAGAGAATTTGTTTTCTGTACCTCGAACCAAATGTCGACCCTGGCTGGGTGTAGCCACGCGAAGTGGTGGTCGAGCACGCACGCCCATGCTGAGAGACATGAGGCTAACTGCAGGGCCAACCGTTGACTCGCGCGAGAGCTATAGCCACATCACCGAACGCAGGAACTTTCCAGGCCAGTGTGTACGGCCAACCTTAACCTTGCAACTGGTCTCCAAACAATTGTTTGTGTCGTACCTGATAGCCACGAAGTAGATGAGGTCGAGGCACTTCCGTGGAGGTCTGTGTGGAGAGATCCGCCACAATCTCGCTACCCATAGTATGCTGACATATGCTGAGACTGTCTCTCGAGCTCAGCAGATGGAAGAGAGCCTCAGGCATGAGACAAACCGAGTCTGCCTACCAGCCAGACAGCCAGCAGCCGCTATCCAGCCC
>BKCP01006071.1:3472026-3572535 GCA_008636005.1 Striga asiatica | reverse complement strand
TATGTTCCATGATCACCATCTCTATGCGCAACCATACCTTATAACCATAAGTGATCTAGGGATTTTATCTTAAGTGCAATTATAAGATAAATGCTTTCTCTTAAGATAAAGAAATGCCTTATTCATAATATAATTCCAATAGAATGTATTTACAAGTAGAATACGTCCAATTAGATTGGAACGCCGGGTACCCTACTCTAACAGGACGTGTTGTCATTGCCTCGGTATATGCTTGATTGCTTTGAGTGACATATATTTGCCTTGTGAGGTTTTGATCCTTACTCTTCCTTCTTGTGGGATATTGGTCATATTCTTGAATGATTAGAACTTGCCTTGAGTTTGTTTGAAAGGAATCGATTAGAGTTTGAAATTGCAAAAGTGATTGAGGCGTTTTGTTTGATTAGCTCTCTTTAGCCTTGTTCTTTGAACCTAAACGCTATTATCCCTAGCAGCCCGTTTGAGCCTTGAGCCTTTTCTTGTCAGCCATGCATATAATGTATTTTGTTAACTGATTTTGTGATGATTGGTGAAAATGGTGTCGTTGTTGAATGAGGTGAATTGGAGTTGGATTTCTATTGCTTGACCTATATATATATATTAAAAAAAAAAAACTAACATGAGAGCTCACAGGACGAATCGAATGGATTCTGCTCTTCTTACTAGTCGATTCATTTTGACAGGTAATGAGCATTGGGTAACTACTGTAGGACACTTGGATGATCTCCAATGTTCACACCTACAGAATGTTGTCCTTTGGATTCGATCTTGTTTGGAAAAAGTTACTCTAAAAAAAAAGAAATATATTAAAAAAAAGATAAGAAATGGGTCAAGTATTGCAATTCGATTAGAGCAATTAGGTGTTGTGTGTGGTGTTTCGGTTGGGGGTAGATGTGTTGTCATGATTATTCTGGATGAGTGGCGAAGAACTCGAGTAATCTATTTGCTCGAGAATTGTGATTGTTTATTTGAGCTTCTTTTCCTTTATATATCCTTACCTTGAACCAAATAGCCTACATTACAACCCGTGCAGTCCTCTTGATTCGCAAGTTTTGAACTTTGATTATTTTTTAGTAATGTAGACGATTGGCTTGATCTTCGTTCGGGCTACTGGCAGGTCCGAATCAAGCATATGTTGAAACAGGAATATTGACTAATCTGAGCGACCCTATCATATATTCATGTAAAAGAATGAGTGAGGCATGTACTTATATTTTTGTATTTGAGAGTTTGTCATTTGGAGGCCAAGTTTATATTTAAGGCATATGGTTTCACAGTCGTTGGAATTCGACCTGGTTGAATTGGATATTTTGAAACTCTTCTTATTTGAAACTGTATTCATGCTCATGTCTTGTTTTCTTTTCTTTTTTGTTCGGGACGAACAAAGGTTTAAGTGTGGGGGAGTTGTTTGTCCCATTTTTGTTGCGGTTTTCCTTGTTATTTTTCCTTTCTTTTTCCCCCATATTAGTTTTTTTAGTTAGTTTTTATCTCTTTTTGTATTTTATTGCGTGTTTTCCTCTATCTTGGTTTTTCTTGTGTTTTCCGTATGTTTTTTCGGTTTTTCTTCGTTTATGGTGTGTAGGTCGAAAGCTTCGGGAAGATTGAATTTTCGGCAAAAGTCAGTTGGGCAAGCGTAATTAGATAGAGGAGTTTGTTGGGAACACACAGGAAAAAACGGAACTCAATTCCGATACTAGACGAGCCCGAACGACTCCAAAATGTGAAGTAGTGCGAGCTGTCCAGGCCCCGCGCGCCCGCCGCGCCGCGGAGGACCCATCCACCGCGCCGTGAAGCACTGCCGCGCCGCGGAGCGCCCTTTCACCGCGCCGCGAAGCCCTGCCGCGCCGCGGAGCGCTCATCTACCACGCCGCGCCCCTGCCACGACCCCGACTGCAGCTCCCAGCATCTCGCACGCCACGCCGCGCAGCTCCTTCGCGCCGCGGCACCACACTGCCTCGCGCCGCGGCAGCCACTCCCTTCGCGCCGCGCCATACTTTGCCACGCCGTGACTCATGTTTTTCTATATATATGCACTAGGGATCGCGATCAGAAAAAAACCTCTCGACCGGGGTGAAAACCCTAGTCCCGAGAAAACACAAAAATCTCTTTCTCCCCCTTTCTTTCTTCTTCTTCTTCGTTCCTTTTCTTCTCTTAATCATTATTTTCCATTTTTCTTCTTCTTTTTCTTAGTTAGGGATTAAGCTTGTAATTCAAAGTCAACATTTGAACTTGGATTGATTGTAAGTATTTCTTTCTCTTGTTTAATTCATGAATAATGGTTGACTTGAGTAGAATGATTATATTTGTTGAATTTGATTTACGTAGCTAATTCCTTCTACTAGGGATAGGGGATGATTGTTCTTGATTAATTTCGTTATTGTCGGGCTCAAGATTGTTCATGCTTATGTGAGTTGAATTAATTCAGAATTGATGAATTTGTGCTTGATTGATTGATATAATTGAAGAGTGACACTTCGATCTTGCGATTGGGAACAATTGAATGTTAATTTATCGAGCTAGGATTTGTCAGTTCTATATGATTAGTCGATTAATCACCTTCTAGTTAATTAGCGACTTTCAGAACCGAAAGGGGAGAAGTCGTAGACCTAGGCTCGCATGAGGTGGATGATTTCGTAGTTGAATAATCTATGGGTTGAGATTGAAATACGTGCTTGTCGATGACCCGTCCCTTGTTACGAAAAGTTATTGGGATTGGGACAATTGGCCTCTGTTGTATGCTCGAGCTTGTTCGTCTATGTTCAATCCCTTGTTACGAAAAGCTATTGGGAGCGAACCACTAGATGTTTAAGCGAGAGTGTCAATCTCGAACCGAACAATTGATTGCCTGGCTTTGCTAGAACTTGAATTAATTATCCCCGACTCCCTAGCTTCTTTATCTTTGTTAGTTTATATTCTTGGTAGATCATTGCTTTTATTATTTCTTAGTTTATAATCATCCATACTGCTATCTGATTAGAGTGTTTAGGATTTATTTTCTTTTTCTGTGCAATCAATACCAAAGTTAGATTCCGAACAGCCTTCCTCGAGAGATCGACCCGGGGAACGAATCTTTCGATTCGGTACTCGGTAAAAATAATAATTTGTGCTACAACATCGAGCAAAACCCTTGGGTCAAGCAGCATCAGAGAGTCAAACAACAGCCTCGCATCGAGCAACAAGCCCTGTCAAATGAACAACATAACAGGAGGGCGCACGAGAAAGAGTCCTCCATCCGAACCATTAATCTGCAAGCAAGGGACGAAACATTGGAGCAGTTGATGGCCCAGGTTCGCGACTTTCAAGCTCAAGTTGGAGGCAAGAAGAGCAGAGGCGCGAGAGAACACCCATTCTTGCAACAAATTATGAGGGCTTACTTACCTCAAGGCTTCAGGGAGTTGAACATATGGTACGATGGCTCCACTGACCCGTCTCGACATCTGAGAAATTCTGAGAACATGGCGGTGCTCCACCGCTCTAGTGATCCTGTGCAATGTCGTGCTTTTCTGACAACCTTGAAAGGGTCGGCTCAAGACTGGTTCCACCAATTACCAGCTAGGTCGGTTCAAGACATTGATGGCTTCAATTCGAGTTTCCTCAATCAGTTTGCAAGTGTTAGGGTGCAGGAGAAATTCTATCTCTCATTGATCAGCATGCAACTAAATAAGGGGGAGTCGTTACGAGATTATGTAGCGAGATTTACAAGGGAAAGTGTCGACGTGCTCACAACGACAAAGGAGATCAAGTCGGGAGGACTGACGAGAGGGCTACTGCCAGGATTGTGCAAGAATTCCTTGATGGAACGACCTGGCAGAAGTTTCGATGACGTTTTGGTAAGATGTGCGAAATACATGAATGTCGAGGAGGCAGAGGCCGACTATTTGCAGAGCACAAAGGTGTCCCAAACAGAAAGTCGAGACGTGAAGAAGGAAAAGAAAGTTCATTCAACGGGAGAGAGAAAAGGATCCCCGCGAGCAGATAGGGGCGAAGGACGGTCTAGGGGATGGAGGTCGATTCAGTACACACCCCTGTTGGCCCCTCATGCAAGAATATTGGAGGTAATGGAAAGAGAGATACGCGATGACGTGGTAAGATGGCCAAAGACAAGGAAGGATGAACTTGTGAAGCCCAAGAGTAACCTGTATTGTCGATTCCACAAAGACTATGGGCACAACACTGACGATTGCAGACACCTCAAAGACGAGATCGAAAGGCTAATTAAGGCAGGCCATTTGAAAGAATTCATATACAAGGATCGGGAGAGGTAGAGCAGGCGAAGGGAGAGAAGGAAAAGCCCTCGTAAGAGGGCGAGATCGCCAGAAAAGTAGAAACTCCCCTCAAAAAAGGAGTGATACAAATGATATTTGGAGGGTCGACGGACAAAGACTCGAATCAAGCAAGGAAGGCGTATACCCGAGGTTGATACACTAAATTCGAGGTATAACAAGTCGATGTGAATGGAGCAGTGCTAAACTTTGGACCTGCCGACATGGGAGAAGTCAAGAGACCACACAATGATGCCCTAATGATAACGGCGCAAGTATCAAAATATGAGGTGCAGAAGGTGTTTGTCGACACCGGAAGTTCGGTGAACGTGATCTTTTATGAATGTATCAAAAGGATGGAGCTCGACATTGAGCTCACACCCCTGCACACATCACTCTTTGGATTCAATGGATCGGAAGTCGCACCCTTGGGAGAAACCACGCTTGCTGTCGTCCTGGGGGAGGGCGACTTGAGGAAAGTGAAGATGGTGAGGTACGTGGTGGTCGACGTCGAGTCGGCTTACAATGTGATTCTGGGGAGGCCATCTCTCCATGCCTTTCAAGCAGTGGTATCGACTTATCACATGAAGCTAAAGTTCCCCGTCGGAGATCGAGTAGGAGAGGCTCGAGAGGACCAGAAGCAGTCGAGAACATGCTACCAAATTGCAGTAAAAATCAATCAACGAGCTGAAATCAAGGAAGGAAAGAAACTGATGTCGAGTGAGAAGAGGCTGAGAAGGAGTGATCTCGCACCACACGGAGAACTTACGGGGATCCAAATCGGAGAAAGGGAAGATCAAACTACCAAAGTCGGGAAAGAGCTGGAGAGCGAGTTGCGAAATCAATTGGTCGAGTTGTTAAAGGAATTCAGAGACATATTTGCCTTTTCTCCGAAAGAGCTGACAGGAATCCCAGATGGAAACCAGTGAAACAGCGACTTAGGCACCACGAAGCCGAAATCGACAAAGCCATTGAAGTCGGGGTGGAGAAGTTGCTGAAAGCCAAGCACATCAAAGAAATCCAATTCCCAGAGTGGATATCCAACACAGTGATGGTGAGGAAAACATTAAACAAGTGGCGTATGTGCATCCACTTCCGCGACTTAAACCTGGTATGCCTAAAGGATCATTACCCTTTACCGAAAATTGACCAGCTAGTCGACTCCACGGCTGGCTGCGAGTTGCTGAGTATGATGGATGCATCTCAAGGGTTTCACCAAATTCCCTTGGCCCTCAAGGATCAGATTAAGGTGAGCTTCGTAACGAGCATAGGGACATAGTGTTATTTCGTCATGCCCTTTGGACTCAAGAATGCAGGGGCGACTTACCAAAGATTGATGGATCGCATGTTCAAGTCTCAAATCGGGCGAAATATGGAAGTGTACGTAGACGACATTCTTGTAAAAAGCAAATCCTAGACAACGCACCCCGACGACCTAAGGGAAACATTCAAAACCCTTAGAGCGTTTGGGATAAAGTTGAACTCGAGTAAGTGTGCCTTTGAAGTCAGGGCAGGACGATTTCTGAGATATGTTGTCACAGAACGAGGGATCAAGGTGAACAAATACAAGGTGAAATCCATACTCGACATGGTCCCACCACAAAACATTAGAGAGTTGCAAGTTCTGATGGGAAGAATCGTGGGGTTGAGCAGGTTTATTGCTCGAGCAGCTGAGAAAAGTTTCCCTTTCTTCAAATTACTCAAAAAGAAGTCGACTTTTCTATGGAGTGATGAGGCGAAGATGGAGTTTGAGAACTTGAAAGAATTTCTGAGCGAGTTGCCTTTACTGACAAAACCTGAGCCTGGTGACGAGTTGGTGTTGTAAATCTCGATGAAATTGGTCTCTCTAAGTTCGGTGCTGCTTCTAGAGGAAGGAGGTTCCCAGCAACCGATTTATTACACCAGTCGAGTACTCCAGGGAGCAGAGATGAGGTACTCTGAAGTCAAGAAAGTCGCCCTAACTCTGGTAATAATGGCCAGAAAGTTGAGGCCGTATTTTTTAAATCATACAATAGTGGTGAGGACAAACATTCAACTTGGGGAAACTCTGGGTCGACCTACAGCCTCAGGTCGACTCGTGAAATGGGCAGTCGAGTTGAGCGAGTATTCCATCAAGTATGAGCCCAGACGAGCCATAAAGGCTAAAGCTTCAGTAGATTTCATCCAAGAGTGTACTAAGGGGGAAAAGAAGAAGTGGGTGATGCATGTCGATGGGTCCTCTACTCGTCCTCGTGTCTCCCAAGGGCGAGCAGCTCGACTTTGCCATCAGAACGGGGTTCAAAGCCTCAAACAACGAAGCGGAATATGAAGCACTTATCAAAGGAATTCAACTCGCAATTGGTGGTGCAGCAACGAAGATCATGGCACATTCTGATTCATAACTCGTCGTGGGACAAGTGTTGGGAAATTGTGAAATAAAGGAGGATCGAATGTTGAAATATGTCGAGGAAATTCAGAGCCTTGTGCAAGGTTTGGAGAAATTTGAGTTAACACAAGTCCAACGAGAGGAAAACAAAAGAGCCGACTGGTTGGCAAGAATCGCAAGTTTAAATTAAAGGAAGATGGGAAATCGCATTACAACTATGCACTTTTAAGGAAGTGTCTTGGGAGAAATAATGGAAGTCGACAAAAAGGACGATTGAAGGAAGTCGATTCGTGAACTCTTGCAGTTTCAAGTGCCTGCGGGAGACAAACAAGAGGCGGAAAAAGTTGCTTGATATCTAAGTAAATACTTTGAATTCGACTGGGTCTTATACAAGAAGTCGTTGGTCGAGCCCCATCTGCGATGTGTCTCGAAAGAAGAAGGAAATCATGTACTTAGAGAAATTCATGAAGGATGTTGTGGAGCACATACGGGTTCTCGAGCCCTAGCCGAAAAAGCCTTGCGAGCAGGCTACTACTGGCCCAAAGTGCGAGCAATGGCAGAAAAGCTGCTACGAGAGTGCGAGAAATGTTAGCGCCACGGGCAAATTACTCATATCCCAGCTGAATATATGACGACAATCAACTCCCCGATCCCCTTCGCTCAATGGGGAATCGACCTGGTGGGCCCATTGCCAATTGGAATGGGACAAAAGAAGTTCTTAGTAGTCGCAGTCGACTACTTCAGCAAGTGGGTCGAGGCGGAACTCTTGGCGCGAATCACCGATGAGAATATGATATAATTTCTGTTCAATAACATTTGCTGTCGATTTGGAATTCCGAAAGTGCTAATCTCAGATAACGGAACTCAATTCCAAGGGAAAAGAATTCAAGCGTGGTGCCTCGACATGGGAATTAAACAACAATTTGCCTTAGTTGCACACCCCCAGGAAAACGGTCAAGTCGAAGTGACGAACAAAACTATTCTCCAAGGGCTGAAAAAGAGATTAGAGAAAGCGTTGGGAGCCTGGGTTATTAAGATTGCCTGAAAAATCAAATTATTCAAAACTGCTATGTAGCCGACTAACTCTAATCGACTACGAAGTCGATTAAACAACTATGAATTTGTATCTTTCGAATGGAATCTCGAAAAGGCTACGTGGCCTACGACTACAAAGTCGATTTAAACAACTACGAAGTTGTATCTTTCGAGTGGAATCTCGAAAAGGCTACGAATCCTACGACTACGAAGTCGAGTTAAACAACTACGAAGTTGTATCTTTCGAGTGGAATCTCGAAAAGGCTATGAAGTCGATATAAACAACTACGAAGTTGTATTTTTCGAGTGAAATCTCGAAAAGGCTATGAAGCCTATGACTACGGAGTCGATTTAAATAACTATGAAGTTGTATTTTTCGAGTGGAATCTCGAAAAGGCTATGAAGCCTACAACTACCAAGTCGAGTTAAACAACTACGAAGTTGTATCTTTCGAGTGAAATCTCGTAAAGGCTACGAAGTCGAGTTAAACAACTACGAAGTTGTATCTTTCGAGTGGAATCTCGAAAAGGCTACGAAGTCGATTTAAACAACTACGAAGTTGTATTTTTCGAGTGGAATCTCGAAAAGGCTATGAAGCCTACGACTACGAAGTCAATTTAAACAACTATGAAGTTGTATCTTTCGAGTGGAATCTCGAAAAGGCTATGAAGCCTGCGACTACGAAGTCGACTAAAACAACTATGAAGTTGTATATTTAAAACGGAATCACGACTATCTTATGAAATCGACTTAAACAGCTATGGAGTATCTGCACAAGGAATCTCAAAAAAAAATATGAGGTTAGTCATATAACCAAACATGAAACCATGATAATGAAGTTCTGAGGATTATCAGCTACGAAGCTGTTGAAATTGTTGCTCGACTTCGGTCAGCTCGCAAGCCGGGTTGGGAGAAGACAAGTGGAAAAATTTTTGTTTACCAGCTACGAAGCTGCTAAAATCGTTGCTCGACTTCGATCAGCTCACAAGAAGGGTTGGGAGAAGACGAGTGGCAAAATTTTCGTTTCAGCTACGAAGCGGCTAAAATAGTTACTCGACTTCAATCAGCTCGCAAGCTGGGTTGGGAGAAGACGAGTGGAAAATTTTCGTTTACCAGCTATGAAGCTGTTGAAATCGTTGCTCGACTTCGATCATCTCGCAAGAAGGGTTAGGAGAAGACGAGTGGAAAAATTTTTGTTTATACTAAAATCGTTGCTCGATTTCGATCAGCTCGCAAGAAGGGTTGGGAGAAGACGAGTGGAAAAATTTTCGTTTATCAGCTACGAAGCTGCTAAAATCGTTGCTCGACTTAGNAGGGTTGGGAGAAGACGAGTGGAAAAATTTTTCGTTTATCAACTACGAAGCTGCTAAAATTGTTGATCGACTTCGAACAGCTCGCAAGAAGGGTTGGTAGAAGACGAGTGGAAAAATTTTCGTTTATCAGCTACGAAGCTGCTAAAATCGTTGCTCGACTTAGATCAGCTCGCAGGAAGGGTTAAGAGAAGACGAGTGGAAAAATTTAATGTTTATCAGATACGAAGCTGATAAAACCGTTGCTCGACTTCAAACAGCTCGCAAGCCGGGTTGGGAGAAGACGAGTTGAAAAACTTAATGTTTATCAGCTACGAAGCTGCTAAAACCATTGCTCGATTTCGAACAGCTCGCAAGCCGGGTTGGAAGAAGAGTTGAAAAACTGTAATGTTTATCAGATACGAAACTGATAAAACCGCTCGCAAGCCGGGTTGGGAGAGGATATGTAAGGAAATGATAGGATCAAACACATACGAATAAACTCATTGTCAGTTGGTGGTAGATAAAGGATAGCCGGCTTGAAGCTAAGAGATAGCGAGTCGACTTGAAGTACAAACATTCATGACAACTTGAGAACGATGAAAGAAAATTGACAAAGTGCGGCACAAAAACCAACAAGACAGAAAACGATAGTTATAATTGATAAGAGAAGGATCCATACAAATTCGTCCCGACCCATTACAAAAGCAAGTTACGTGGGTCGGGAATAAACACACCATAACTTGGTCGATCGACCAGTACATTCCAAAAAAAAAAAACAAAACAAACACATCTAAGATTCAGCGTCGGATTTCTCCTCCTCGCCACCACCATCGGCAACAACCGTTTCGGTTTTCTCGCCCTCACCATCGGCAACAACCCTCTCGCTTTTCTCAGCATCGCCATCTTCATCCTCGCCAGCTGTTTTCTCACCCTCCTCAACACGAACAACTTCCTCCTACTCCACTTCCTCGACCTCTTCTTCCCCGAACGGCTCTTCACATTCCTCGACATCGGGGGTCTCCACATGGTCCGCTCCACTTGGCCCGACTAGTTTGGTCAGACCAGCCAAGGGAGTGGGGGAAACCTCGAGCCGACCATCCAACCTAGCCTTACAAATGGCCCTCGCCTCGAGACCAACCCACCACGGGTGATCAGCAGGGAGAGATTGGTCGTCCTTGTAGCCGGTGGGGAAGGGCAGTGTCCTCTTAACCCCCTCATGATCGAGCTTACCAACGCACTCAGTCCCGGCCACGGCCTTTTTCCACACGTCGAAAGTGAAGTTGAAGTACTGCAGCGTCGCGGGACAAAGCATGTCGAGAAAGACAGGGGAGTTGCAGTAAAGCTTAACAGCCTCCTGACGATAGTGCTCGAGGAACACAAAACCCATAGGCGACTTAAGAAAAGTCCTGCGTCCCTCGAGGACCCCCGCCTCTCTCTCGACCATGTCATCATCGGCAACCTTATCCAAGTCGGCGTGCATCTAGTCAACCTTCGAGAGAGCAGTGGCCTTCTCGATCTTAAGTTTAGCAATCAGAGCGTTGGCCGCCGCGAGGTCGTCATCCCTTTTCTCGAGCTTGAGGGCATGGTCTTCACACTTTTTATTGTAAGCATGAAAGTTCGAGTCGGGCGAACTGGACTCCTTGAAAAGAGTGGGCATCATATACGCCATAAACTAAAGGAAAACCACGAAAAAAAAAACAGAGTTAGAGCTAAGGAAGAAAATCGGCTAAAGCAAAGTCGAGGATAATTACTTGAGAAAAGCATAGTAGAGCACGGCCGGCAAGATCATGAGGATCATGGTTGGCACGTGCCTTATTAGCGGCAGGGATGATAGAGTCGAGATATTTAGCAATTTCGTGCGGATATGAATGATCCTAGAGTCAAGATAGCCTCTCGAGAGTGACCTTCTCGAGGTTACCAGGGAGAGAGGAGAGATTCTCAGCCGACTTCCCCTTATCCTTGCTCTTCTGGCGCTTGAGAGAGTCGGGGATCAAGGTGAATTCGGCCCTATCCTGAGCCTGCTTTCGGGATTGTGAACCCGACTCTTTCTACTGTTTGGCAGCAGACGGGTTCACAACCTTAGCCTTCTTAGCAGCAGTCATCTCTACTGACACTTTCTTCATACCCGACCTTGAGCCACCATCAGGCTTCTTCAGAGGGGTGGGTTCAGTCGGCTGGTTTACCATCGCCCTTGGCCTTCATGTTTTCAAAGCGAGCGATAACGGAATCTGCAACAACGAAATGATTATAGTAATTAGTAGTGTCGACATGAATACTTCAAATGTGGAAAAGATAAAAGTCGAACTTACGGGGATCGTCAAGACGAGGAAGGTTCTCATCAATGACGATGCGAGCATGATTAAGAAGGGAAGGTTCCCTAATCTACCGACGAGCACTGTATGTGCACTTATTAAGTTCCTCTAAAAGCATGGCGAACTGACAGGAGTGTGGCCGTTTATTTTGCTCAACTTTAGTGGTAATCTAGGCATTGGGGAAAGGATATTGGTCGACAGGTGGACGAATGAAGACAAACTTCAATTTCCACTCGGTAATGTTCGAAGAGAGGTCGTCCAGAAAGGTAACACCCGAGCGACGACCCAGACAATGGGCGTCCTTTATGAGTCTACATCCATAACAGTAAAAAAGGAACTCTGGCGAGAAATAATGGAGTTTTATTCGAGAAACGACTATAAAGGCGATCATAATGCGAATTGCATTAGGAGAAAATCGATTGGTTGGTACATTATACATGTTTCTAATCGATAAAGGTTCGGGCTCAATGGGGAAGCGAAGGCCGAACATTATTTGGTCTATAAAAAATGGGTAAATGTCGAAAGGGGGATGAGTGAAGTCGTCGTCGGGACGAGGAACAACTAGCTCCCAATCAGCAGGAATCCCACTGAACACTCTAAAGCCCTCAACTTCGGCTGCAGGGGCATAAGAAAAAGTATTTAAAACAGCTACCTTAACTAATAGAGACGCTATGCTCCCAATCAGCAGGAATCCCACTGAACACTCTAAAGCCCTCGACTTCGGCTGTAGGGGCATAAGAAAAAGTATTTAAAATAGCTACCTTAACTAATAGAGACGCTATCGATACAACACTTTGGGACTCGATAATAAGAGTAATTAATGGTACAGAGATGGGACTTGTTCTATATATAGGGATATCTAGGAATCTAAGAGGAATACCTCTAGGAATGAGATCGAGTCGAGGAGAGTCACCTCGAGGGGGGCTTTTCGAGATATCAATCAAACCACTCGACATCAAGGCTTAAGCGTATCCTTTCCAGTCGAAAGTGGAAGAAGAGGTGGCAGAATTAGGAGAGCTTGGTTGCTCGGCTACTAGCTTGTAACCGTCCACTTGAACAGAACCTGAACTCAGGTACTCGTCGATTTGGTGAGAAACGGAGCCAAATAGAGGAGTGGAGTCGGAAGCTAAAGGAAAAATAAAGAAGGGGAATAATCAGTACCCGAAAGAAGAGTCGACATTCTAATGTCGCAGAAAGAAAATCGACGAGTCGACATGAGTCGGCCCGACAGGGAAGTAAAGTCAATTCGTACAATAGATCGACTTTCTAAACACATACCAATGAAGCAGGGTTTATATGCTAATGGCGGAAATCACCAGAAAATGTAAAGAAAATTTTGAAGAAGCACGCAGAACACATACAACCTTCAAATTCGAAAAAGCCCAGAAGAATAAAGAAAATCTGCGAAAATAAAGACAAGAGAAAAGAGAGAAATAGGAACTTACACATGATGCCTTGCTTGAAGATGTCCGAAAGACCTGAAGTTGCCGGAAAAGTGAGCGCTGGAGAAACTGAAAGCGCGGTGATTGCCTGGAATGTTTGAGAGAGTAAGAGAATTTGGGATCTTCGGTTGTGAAAAGGTAATCCGAGGGAAAATTGAGAAATACTTATAGAAAGAGCGGCGGATTACGAACCGTTGGATCCGAAATGATCTAACAGCCCAAGATGAAGGCACAGAAGCCGAAGCAATGGAAGGAGAGGTGGCGTGTCGCTTCAGGATTCGAATTTAAAATTCAAAATTCAAAAAGGCGTCAGAACTTGTCAAGAAAACTTATCCGAAAGACCCTAAGTGTGGAAGTGGATCACAAGAGGGGATCGTGGGTAACTAGATCTGGAAACGAGACGAGATGCTGATGTAACGGATGAAGAAGATATCGCGATTGAAGTTAAGCAAAATGGAAGATATGAGTCGGCCAGAGACATCTAAAAGAACCTCGATGTCGAGAAAGGAATAACAAGCAAGACCCATAGAAGCATTTAACCACCATATTTACTCTTAAGCTCTAGATCGCTTAGAGTAATTTTTTTTTGTGGGGGGAGGACTAGATGATATAGCCATATTATCATATACCGGCCCAAGTACTNGAGTCGAACCGACTCCACGATGACATCATCAAGTAGACACCCGCAAGTCGACTTCGAGACGGTTGATGGTCCTGCGTGAGGTTAAAGGCGAGGGTCGGTTTGACCAAAGTCGACAACGTCAAAGGCGACACTCATAAGTCAACCCTTAGAAGCCGACTTCCACCCAGAAGATGAACAAGCGTAACCTCCGAATATTCATATGATCCCAAGTCGACCTCTCGGTGCTCGAGGTCGACTCCTCGTGCCTCGAGGCGCGAAACGTACTAAAGACTCAGTACACTTGTGATATCTCTTGAAATCTCATAGTCTCTAATGGATAAGAGGGGATCTTGTGGTGACTCAGCAGTAAGGGGAGACGAACCGACCAGGGCATTTCGGACATTTCACGTAAGTCGACCAGGGCATTTTGGGTACTTCAAGTAAGTGTTTTCTCCTATATAAAGTGGGCTGAGGTAACCCTAAACCCTAAATTCCATTCATTTCATACACTCTTTTCCTCTGCTGTTGCTGCTGCTCTCTCAGAGCACCCTTCTTCTTCATCTCTTTCACATACTGACTTGAGCGTCGGAGGCTCTATGCCAGAGACACCTCCGGCATTGAGTTCTTGTAGGTGTTGTCGCGGTCTAGAAACGGTTCAAAGGCAATTCAGACAGATTGGAGCTCATTATCACCAGTTCACTCCAGATCTGAGAGTAGACCCATCATCAACCTAGATGGAAATGAGCAACCCATCGCGAATCGTTGTAGTATTAACCATACTGTTGGTCTTGACTGATTAGTAACACTAGTACACTTTGTGTATTGAACGGATCCCATAGAGGAAAAGTTGGTTTTACACTGATCGTCGTAAACGAACTAGGCCTCGGTTAATTACTGCGTACTCTTAACCCATAAGATATAAACAGGCATGTGCATGCAGTAAATATTACTTTGATTCACTTGAGTGAGATTCAGTTTACTGGGTCAATATACTTACTGTTTTGGGTAATATTATTGTATGTACAATGTGATGTTAGAATATTTATGGTCACCGTGTGCGATAGTTTAATGATGCCCCCGAGATGAAGTTATGAAGGATTATTATGTTAAATTTGGCCTGTGGAATTTATTCCGACATAATAATAAAGATATGAGTGGTACTAGTCTCGGTTTAAGAAGACAATTAATTCTTGATTGTCAGTAATCGAATTAATTGATGGACATTATATCTTAAACATAGAGATAAAAATCGAGTAATTATTATTGGAGCCTCGAATATGATTCGGGAATTAAATTGGCAGTTTAATCAATAATACTACTTTAGTGGAATGACTGTATTATTCCTATTTGGGCTTGGTAGGCTTGGCCTATAGTCTAGTGCTAATAGAAGAAACCCAATTTATTACCTCCTTAGGGTCCCTGTCGTAGCCTATAGATACATCACATCTCTTGGGATTAGGAGAAGAATTATTTTATACGATTAGATGAGATTGAGAGTACAACACGGCATATTCACGCCGCCGCGCCCCTCTCTCTTCTCTCTTATGTTGTCTTCTTCTTCTCCATGTAATCCGAGTAGAGATATCTCTGATTTCATCACCCACCAAGATGATCAGAGAAGATGTCGGGTCATACAACAGAAGATCCGAGGTAGCCGAGCGATACATACATATATACATATATATATATATATATATATATTTCAACCCCCTAATGTTTCTATAATTCGCGGGGTTGTTCGATCTTCACATAATTTGAGAATTATGCCAACCGGCGACCATCCCACGATGACCGGCGACCCTCCGTCACGTTCCGGCGGTGACCGGCCAAGGCGGACGGGCAGGCAAGCTCTGCGAGTCGCAGCCGTGCACAGGCGCTGGCCAGCGGTTGCTGAGCTTGCAGCCCAGCGCACAAGCCATTCACGCTTAGCTCAGGCGTTAGGGGTCCATCACAGTCCGCCAACGTGAGGCCCAGACGTAGCACGCGGAGTCCAGCAAGCGTGGAAATGCAGGCCCAGCCCAACGTGCAAAGCCCAATTGTCGCGAGGCCCGTCTGTGAAGAGATCCAACACGTGGGCCACATCCAGTCCACGCGGCCAGCATCTCTCACAACCCTCAGCCCATGAAACCCGAGGCCAGCCCACGTCGGACCCGCATCCAGCCAGCTTCTTCTGACTCCTCTCAGCCCACGTGAAGCCTGGATGCAGCCCGCGTCAGCTCGCGGCCCTCTCTCTTGTTGTTGGGTTAAGCATTGCCGCCTAAATGCCTGCAGCACGGCCCAGTGACGTCCATGGCAGCCCAACAGCTTGAACAACACTCCAATTTGGCCCAGAATGCATAGAACCGGCTCAGACGTGTCTAGCTCGGTCCAGACCGGTTTTAGCAAGGGTTCAACATCTGATTCGAGTCCAAGTCGAGTGTCGAGAAGTCTGACCAAGTCAACGGATGTCCGGGACGATACGACATGGATGGTAAACGATCTGGTGAATTGGAGAGGCCTAGTCCGGCTGCCCAACAGACATGAGACTCGGACGATCTCCAACAACAGAAATCAAAAACGTCTCAGGGTCGGCAAAATATTAAATGATACCTGTTGAACCCTCTTTTCTAGTTCTGTTGCGCATAAGGTTTAATTCGTAGATAGTCCGTGACTTGCATAATTTCGAGATCCTAATCGATCCCAACAAGTGATATCAGAGCACTTGGTTTAATTCGATTTTGTGAAATGTTTGGACTTTAGAGGTTTATGTGAATTATTTGCGTACAAGCGCAGCCATATTTGTGGAATATTATTGCATAACTTGGTTTTGCAGGATAATGTGTTTCCACTGTTATGGCCTTAAATGTGTGCTTGTTTAAATTATTGCACGTTTTTAAAGCCTCGGTGATGTCGATGAATTTTAGGTTGTGAATGTTTGTAATAATTATTTGCCCGGTGGAACACCAAATAGATTAAATTATCTTTTTAGACGAACATGTAAACCCATCTGTGGGTCTAGGATCGAAATATGTAATGTTGTAAATTATATTTTGATCGTGTTGATGGCGGATGAACCCGGACGACCTTGGCGACCGGAGATCAACGAGATCGATGGACCTCGCCGACTTGATCGATCTCAGACCACGGCAATGATCACGACCGACCGCATGAGTGTACGCGGATGCATGGCAGTATGCTTCCAGGTGCACCCAGGCGTATGACTCACGGCTGCCAAAGGATGTAGATCGCATGCAAGCACCAGGAGCGTCGATCGGAAGAGCCCGGGCGTGGCGGTGCAAGGTGCGGTGAACAGGTGCCGCGAGGCGCGCGGAAGAACCCGGTGATCACCGACACAAGGCGCTGCAGGGAGGCGCCGATGGCTATGCACGATGACGTCCGGTGAATCGCTGCAGCCAGCAGCGCAACTTCCGCGCATATCTGGCCACACGCGATGAACACGGGCGACGGCAAGACGCGCAGTTGTCGACAACAACTCGACGGCAACCCAGCTGGAATCAACGACGGCGACTCAGACCGACGACACTGCGATGGGAGGCACAACAGTGGCACACGGTAGACGAGGAGTAACCGACGTTATTCTGGCAACCAGTTGACTTGACAAGAAGTCTGCTGGAGTGGGAGTTCTAGTCTGATAAGGAAATTTCAATTCCATTGGGATATGGACGGAGTAGTTTCTTAATTCAGCTAGAGTTCTAATTAATGGCCATAATATTGGAATTTATGTCTTGATTATTATTGTTGCTATTAATCGTTATGCATGTTTAATTAATTTATTGCTTTGTGGTATTTGATTATATATAAGAATTGCATAAGTAAAAATTGTCAATTAAAAATTCTACTAAGTTTGAGAAGGTTATTTAAAATTAAAGCTCATTTTTAATGTCCTAAGGACTCCATTTCTTATTTATTGGTAAATCAATTAATTGAGGTATGGGCTCCCCCTCGGGTGATATCACTAAAATTAATTGTAGGAAATTAACAGGACAAATTTCAAACTTGACGATTTTAGGAAATATTATGAGAGCGTGCGGGCCTCCCTTTGGAGGACGTATAATCGAATTTGATGACCTTAGGATCGAGAAATGGGTTTCACTTAGAATGCGATAAAATTTCATAACTCCCCTTAGAGTCCCTAATTTTTATTGCATAGCCAAAAGAGACCGACTATTAATTTTGTTTACAATGAATTGGGTTTTGGCTTATGGAAATTAATGGGTTCTTGAAAAACCCTTCTCTTGCGAATGATGAGTACATAGGGCTACCCTCGTAGCATACATTACTCTCAGTGTTTTGAGATGTCGGTGAATAAGTTAATGTTGTTTTGAGGACACGAGGATACCAACTGTAACGCCTCGATATTTTTAAAAGGATTTACCATTTTTTTTTTCAAAAAAAAAGAGAGAATCAATTTTTCAAAAATAAAAATAAATTATTATTAATATTTCAGAGAACGAATTAACATTCTAAAAACATGTAATGGGCATTACTCCGAAAATCGTTATTCTTCAACACGGAGAAAAAATTTTTAAATTAACATCAATATAAAATAAATCTTGAAAATCACTTTGCTCAACATCTTTCCAAAACTAACCATTCCAAACATGGTTTAACAAAACACAATTCAAGGTAATACAAGATCAACGTAGTGAAATAACTTCCTTAAAGTCGACCACCACCTATCTTTGTTAGATATGCTGTAAAAGCTTGGCTTTCAGATATTAATAATACCATTTTGATCTGGCAATCATGTTTTAGTCAAAGTATTTATGCTTGCAGTTTATTTATTTATGCACTCATACTCCTTGTCTTACATTGAGATGGGGTGGTTCGTGGTGTCGAACAGAAAGGTCACTTATCAGTTCCTTGTAAGACTAAATCATTTGTTCACAGTCTAGATTGGCAGTGAGACCCCACTTGGAAAAAGACTGTAGTGTATTCTTGATTCAGTTGACCTTGACTGGAGAATTACACTAGTACTTATGTTAAGTATTGAACAGGACCACCGGAAGGATAAGATTATGAGATTCACTGATCGTTGTTGTAATCTATACCTTCAGCAATTGATGCGTTCTCTAAAGCTATAAGATAATATAAAATAGCCGTGTATATTCATTACTTGTTTATTTGATTTACCAAGGGTGATTCCTATTTTATTAGGATGACATACTCGGTACTTTGGTAAATAAGAGTGATTATATGACGAGCAATTATAAATTATTTATGGTACCGTGTTCCAGTGCGCTGGATTGATGACGTCCCCGAAATGAGCTCAGGAAGGAATATTGTGTTAAACCCTGCAGGTGGATATTTATCCGACACAATGATTAAGGTTCTGAGTGGTACTAATTTCGGAAATGAATAAGAAGTCGATTAATTATCTTGTCAGTAATTTAATTAATCCACGGACGTTATATCTTAAACATGGGGAGGTAAATCGGTCAATCAGATTAATATTTATTAATCAAGTGGAGGTTTAATTTAATTGATTAAATTGGAGCCAAATGGGGATTGCAATAATAATATTCTAGTGGGATATATTATTATTTAATTTTATTAGGAATTTAAGAATTAATTTTATTCCATATTTATTATTCCAAGACTTAGGGGATATTCCTTCTAGAATCTCACTTAGGGTTAGGAGACTAGAGAGTCTTCTAGAAGGTGATGTTAGGAGAAAGAAATCACGACCTAATATGGATTAGTTTATGGAGTAGAATTAGGATTCCTTGACCTAATGGGATAAGCCCATATTTGGCACCTCCTTAAGGTCCCTAATGGAGCCTATAAATACACCATGTCCAACCTCTTGAGACACACATGTGAGACTCGTTTTTTTCATCTTTCAAAGAGAGAAAAATTGTCTTGTTCGAGAGTTAGGGAGATTCAATTAATCGCACCACCAAGATTAATTGAAATAGGTGTTTAGGTAATTCATTAGAAGGCTTTAAGGTGAGATTTCTTTAAACCTCAAACCTTCATATTTTCCGGTCATCTTCCCTAGCCAGTTGCCGCCGTCCGCCGCCGTCGACCACCGCCGGAAAACCACTCCTCGTTCGACTAGGACTCCTCGCTCAACCAGGACTCCTCGCTCGACTAGGACTCCTTCCTCAACCAGGACTCCTTGATCGACCAGGACTCCTCGCGCCCTAGGAAACGTGCCGCATGACAAAGACCCTGCTCGCCTAGTCCTCATAGGAATAGGAAAGCCGCAGCGCGCGACCCGCACGCACCCTTTATTCCTCGCCTGATCAGGACTCCTCGCGCGTATAGGAGACGTCCCGAGCACATACCCGCGTGAGCCCATACGCCGCACGCCTAGTCTTTTCAGGCATAGAAAAGTTGACACACACGCGCATCTGTCTGCAACCCGAACCGCTGCAACCCGACCCAACCTGAGACGTGATCCGTTCATGATTCAACACTCGACTAGAGTCGACAAAGGCCAAACTCTTCAACCGATTGAGTTGTGGTAATCAGACGATCTCCATCAAAGAAAATCAGAAACGTCTCTGAGTCGGCAGAAATTTTAAAAGGTAATGTCCTAATCCTATGCGTTAGGATTTATTTCGATAAGTTCAATACTGTGCATGTTGTTGACGTTCCTCACAGAACCCAACAATCTTTCCATCGTCACCACTACCAGCTACATTACCTGAAAGGGGGATTATAGGGGTGAGAAAACAACAACTCACCATGGGGAAACAATGCTACGCAAAATATTCAGTATAAAGACAGTTATCACAATGCATTATGTAACCAAATCACCGCAACCATCCCTTAGTTCGCCTTACTCTAGGTGTACACACTTTTCCACTGACTACTCGCCAGCAGGAGATAATCAAATTATGTACGCCATCGTCAGGAGATACGCTCTCAAGGCAACATCAGAGAAACGTCGATGTACGCCACCGACAGAAGATACGCTCTCCATAGATCAATAATACACTCACATACATACATCGTGATAACATGCAATTATAAAGAATACAAGCGTAACACGTTTAGCAACACCCACCTCATCTCGGAAATGACCGGATGGACAAAAGTAAGGATCACTGTAGGTTCGAGGGCTCGACTTCCTGGAAATCTAAAATTAGGCAAGATAATTTTTATATTATCTCATTTACATGGAAATTAATGAATTTCTCAGTAAAGGATCCAAAAGTATGATTTAAAAGAGGGTTTCGAGATTTACCGCACTTCTCGAATCAACAAGCAAAGAGGCACGAATCAAATTTTCTCTCACAACCTCGGCTATTCGTTCCCACTCTTTTTTCAAGATCAACTCTCTTCACTTGGCCCATTACTACTTTGTCTTGATCCAAATTCTAACCCTAAAAGTCTAATCTAAAAAAAATTGGTCAAAAGGCCCAACAACTCAAATGGCCCAAAATTCTTTTCCCACTAATTTTTCTCTTTCCATTTTTCTTGTCTCCCCTTTTCTTTCCTTCTCCCCGTTTAGTTTCTTCCTTCTCTTTTATTTTTCCCGTAAACTTTTCCTCAATCTGCAGCCGTACTCAAAATTTCCTAAAATCAAAACAAACAACAACCTCAAATCTTCCCCCAATATCTCAAATTTCAGAAATTCCTTTTAATTTTGGATTCGAGGCGATCAGATTCGGCGGCTACAAGCAGCTGACGGGCGATTCGCACAGCGAAGCGATGTATCCAGTTGGCGGCAAAGATGGAGGGTGTGGTTTGTGGCTGGACGGATTATGAAGGTGCGATGCCTCTTGGCGGAGGCGTTGACGGCGGCAAGGGACGATTCTGGTGGCTCCAGTTCTGGCAATTTAGCCTCAACTGATGGCTGCTGCTCCTGCGTCTCACGGCGGGGTGCGACGTCTCCGGTGGGTTTTGGTCGTCTGTGGTTAGGGCTTCGCGATTATCTCGACAACTCGTGTTAATCAGTGGCTTTGGGCTCGAGGTTGCTCATGTCGCGTCGAAGATGTCGATGAGGCGTCTTTGGTGGCTGATGGCTTGCACATGGTGGATGACATGGTGGCGGCTCGAGGTTGAAGCGGCAGATGGCTTAGTCACGGCTTCTCGATCTGAATTTCCGGGGCTGTCGCTGTTGAAGGCTTGGGGTGCGGGAAAAGGCGGATCGAAATCGGGCAGAGATCTCTCGATGGGGTGTGTGTCTCGGTCTATTCAAACATGGCAGGAGTCCTAGGGTAGTCTCGTCGTCCTCAACAAGGGCTGATGGATTTGGGCTACGGGTCGTTCACGGTGGGCTGACGCCGGCGAGGCTGCTCGTGGCGGTTGCAGGCCTCACGTACTTGATGGCGAGGTGTTGCTGTTAGCTAAATCTTATTTTTGTTTGCTTGATAATTTGGATCGAAATTGTGGATTCACTTCAATTTGATGAATGTAAACTGTTGTGTTTGTTTCTTTTGACCCAGGAGATGATCCATGACATCTCTCATGCGAATCGGTTGAGAGTCTCAAACCTTGCGCTGAGGCTTGATATGGCTAAGGCATATGATAGGGTCGAGTGGCCCTTTCTCAGGGAGGTGTTGGTCCGAATAGGTTTTCTGAAGCCGTAGGTCAGCTTTGTGGAGGTATGTGTGGAGCACTCGATTCTGGTTGATGGTAGCCCCATCGACTTCTTCTCTTCGTCTCGGGGCCTCCGGCAAGGGGTACCCATCTCCCCCAAACTTTTTGTTCTGGTGGCGGACTACCTTTCTCCCTTGCCTTGACGCCTTCATCCGTGATAACCCGAGGATGACCTACAAAACAAGGCCTGTAGCTATTTTAAATTATTATAATGATTTCTGGTCAGTTTCATGTTAATTGCATAATAAATTGTGTAGTGATCTAAATTGGCTGAAAATTTAGTATGTTATTCCACTATTATGATTGTATTATGTGTAAAATTTTCAGAATTTTTGGACTAAGTTTAATGGAGTAAATAATTTATTTTCTGATTCTGCAAAAAGTTATTTTATTTATCATAAATAGGTTAGTCGTTGAAAAATTCTGAAACTTGGCTGGAGTACTTGTTTTATGTGTCTTTTCATGCTGTTAAAAGATGGGAATTTTTCGAGTTCAATTTGGTTTGGTTTTAAATGAAATTCGATATCTGCTGAAAGTTGTAGGAATTTTTAAAATTCGTACAGTTAATGTCCAGAGCTGAAAATTTTGACATGTTGCCACACTCATGCTGTAGTCTGTTGTATAAATATTTCATAGGTTAATTCATTTATTTAATATGGTTGCTAATTTATGCTCGTTTTTTTCCATAATTTTGCTCGAATTTTATAAAATAGCACAATTTGAGTTTGGGGCTGAACATTTGTGGTATTGCTCAATTATGGGAGGTGGAATTTTGGTGAGAATTTTAGAGTGAAATTCGTATGATAACCTGACCAACCTAATTTTGTGAGTAAAATCTAGTAGTTTTAAATATATGGCTTTTGCTAAAAAAAAACAGTGAATCGACTCGTTTTGCGGTTCTTTAAGTGTTTGACTTGGTCAATGTTTGTTTTGGATTATGTGAACTCCCATGTGTGTTTGGTTGAGTCTTAATGTCGAGTTTAAGTGTTCCAACGTCTACAGGACTTCACGAACAACTTAATCGAATTAAGTTCGATTGAGTATAATTGTGAATTCCATTTAAGTCTAAGTAGATGTAGATGTTGATTATAGCATCTGGACTTAATGAAGGTGCTTGACGAGCCGAGCTTGCCGCCTATAAGTGCTTTTGTGTTATCTCTTGCTGTTATCGAGATGGAGTGCTTTTCCACCTTAAAGAATTATGCAGAAATCTTTTTAAGGAGGATAGATGAGTCTGGAGCAAACACATCGCGTAGTGCGGACCCGTCATTATTCTAAATCTTGTCCATCGTAAAATTTTTGTTCTTTTCCTCCTTTCGGAATCCCGGGAGGAACTCCGCGTTCAAGTTCCTTAGTGTGAAGATTGAGAAGTGAGTTGCGCTCGTTTAAGACTGCTGACACGATTAGCTACTCGATGAAGAGCTGATGTGTCGGCCGACGCTGTTAGTCGGAAGAGCTGAGGCGAACTATTTATTGTATCTATCGGCAGAAGCTGCAGATTGGAGATTATTTCCGACTGAATAACTGTATTAGAATTTCATTGAGAATTCTCGTCTATCTCAATCGTTGATCTCTTCGCGTTTTAGAATGTGTCTTTGGGAAAGGAAGTGGACTTGGAACTCGGACTTATACCTTCCTATTTTCGGAAACCCTTGAACTTTCAAATTGTGAAATACCTGAAATATATGTTGTTTTGTTGACCCCAAAATTTTTAAATTTGGTAAAACCATTCCTTGTTGCTAGCCTTGAATTGTAACTCATTGTGAAGACCTGGACCAAACGCCGACCCTGACTGGGTGTAGCCACGCGAAGTGGTGGCCGAGCATGCACGACCGTGCTGAGAGACGGGAGGCTTGCGCGCGGCCGACCGTTGACTCACATGCGAACTGCAGCCGCAATCACCGAACGCACAAACTCCCCAGGCCAGCGTGTGCGGCCAAGCCTCGACCTTACAACTGGTCTCTGAGTAGGTGGGTACGCACGCGTCCCAGCGCCCCGCTTATGCAGCGCTAGCGAACGTGCCACCTCTTAGGTGACAGTACCCTAACCCCAAACCTTCGATTCAATTTATTGACCGACCAGTTTTTGCAGAGTTGTTTATGTTACCCCGAACCTTGAACCGAGAGCCCCAAGTTCCACTAAAATGTGTATAAATCCTTAATCGATGATTTCTGATTAAGGAGTATAGTCGATGAGCCCCTATGCTTCACTTGAGAGTTTTTTGAGTCGGCAAATTGGGAATGTCATGTTGCTTTGGGTCGGGCCTTATGTTTGTGCATAAGGGTTGCGTTCGACTCGTGGAGTCGATACCATGAGAGTGTGAACTTGATGGTGTCGTGCTTTATGTATGTGGTACCGTGTCGTTGTCTCTGATAGAGACACATGGCCGTGATGAAATCGTGAGCAAGTTGTCAGTGTGACTCGGATACGAGACTGAAACTTGGCGTCACGTGTTCACCTTGATGGTGAGGTAATCGGAGTACACTGACAATACAACGAACGACCTGTCGAGGTCTTGTGTGTTGTTAGGTACAAAGCAAGTCGTTGATACTCATGAGTATAGGCTAAACCGAACTGGGTCCCTTGCAAGAAGATGTACGCCTGAACTCGGGCAGGACTGATCACCCTCCCAAGCAAGAAGGTAAACATATGAGTATAGGGCGAGTCGGATTGGTTCCCGTATGTGAGTTTATGCCTGTTAGTATAAGACGATTGGACTCATGGGATTAGAATCGAGTTCCGGAGAGTGATGACGGACCTCGTGATTGGAAATTCGCGTTCGAGTCTAGCGTTCCTTTTGGATGTGTGTTCTTTCGCATTTCCGAGGACGGAAATGTTTTAAGGAGGATAGATTGTAATGCCCCGTTTCACGTTGGAATTTTTTAGGATTTCTATTATTATTATTATTATTTATATTTAATTGTTATTATTATTATTTATTGAATGCTATAAATTATTAATTGTCGAATGTGATTTATTTGTCAAATTGACTAATTGTCTAAATATTAATTAATTGCCTAATTGCCTAATGTTATTATTTAATTTAAAAATGTGTATTTGTATTTTTACTAATATTATTATTATTTTAAAATTTAAATTGTGTGTATTATAAAAATATATTATATTCGGTTATGTATTTATTGTGCGATTTAATTTGCGAGCCGATCCAATTTAACCTATGAAGCTCGACTAAAAACCGTATTATCGCTACGTAGTCGGGCCCGAGAGCCAAACCGTGTTATCAAATTTATTTTCCAGTCCATTTTGCTATGTGAATTAAATAGCCCAATTCCTTGCTAATAAATCCTAGCCCAATGTATTAAATGGTTTCGGCCCAAATCACTTATACCCAAATTTGCCTGAGATTGGCAGATTTATCTCCTTCTTCATCCTCACGCGCAGCGACCGAGTCGCTCCTTATCGACAGTTCAAAATTTTGTTCCGATTTGTTTGTGAAATTCTCCTCACGTTCGACTCCCTCTCTCACCTATTAATCAGAGAAGTCGTTCTTCAATCCTCTCTCAAAATATGTTCTCCCTTCTCGAAACTGAAAACGAAAGCCATCACCTCTCTTTCTCTCGCAAAATCCTCCCTTTCCGTCACCATCTCCGGTTATCGTTCTCGCGAGGACCGCCCTCCGACCAGCAGATTTCCAGCCCAATCGCCGCCTCCTGCTCCGCTTCACTCCGGCGAACCCTGCATCAGTAATGTCACGGCTCGCCAGTCCTCCTTCGCGAGTTCCCCACGCCGCGACAGACCGCGCCGTGACCAACCTCCTCTGCCGCGAACAGAAGCGGGTCGACCAACCACCGTGAGCCGCTGTAACTCCGAGCACCACCATCCTCCTTCGTGCAGGCTCGACTCCCGACGTCGCAGATCACGAGCCACAGTCGCAGCAACTTCCGGCGAGCTTCATCTGCCCCGAGCAGGACCCGTTCCGACCTCCGCGAGCTTGCAACCTCCGGCGACCTTCGCGATAAAGATGAGTCCACCGAGCAGCAGCATATCCGAGCATCGTGCTTTGTCGAGTCCCGTTTCGACTCCCTTTCGATTGTTTGTGTACCTTACGTGAGAACGGTAAACGACGGCTCGTCCCGTCGGCTTCTGTCCGATCATCGCAGCAACCCATTACATCGTTGTCCGTTCAAGCGAGCCGTCTCCACGAATGGCTGCAAATTGCCGGTACCGAGAATCCGTTCGTCGGGCAGCAGCTTGTTCGTCGTCAGAAGCCCCGCTCAGCCGTTTGACGAAGCCTTGTTGCCGTCCACCACCAGCCTCTGTTCACGTGAGTCCGCCGTCGAGCCCGAGTACCCGTGCGGTTGCACCCGTTCGTTTCCTCGTTTCCGTTTTTCAAACGAACCTCGAGAACGGTACAAGGCTCGACCCGTCTCGCTTAAATTCTATATATTATTTTATGTGTTCGTTTATGTGAAATGGGTGTTAAGCGTGCTTCGTGAATTTAAATTCGTGCCTTAGTTGAGTAATTATTTTATATTCGCAAATTGGATATCAAAGTGATTGCCGTCACTTTGAATTATTGTCGAACTGAATATTATGTGGTTCGCTTCATGGAAAACCTGGAGTTATAGGTACTTGGAGTTGTCCTTGATCTGTTAGTTTTGGTTTGAGGTCGTTTCGAGTTGTATTTTGAGAGATATGATTTTTCGAAACCGAGCATGCTGCTGAACCGTAATAAATTCACCAAAAATGGAGTTCTTATCCATTTGAGCTGAATTTTTGATATGTTGTGCCTCTGAGTATTTGGAATATGTGTGCCAAGCCCCTAATTTTATTTTTGAATTTTTCGAGTTCAAATGCTTAAAACGGTTTCTGCGCAAAATATTGTGAAATTCATTAAAAGTCGTACACTTGGTGTTTTGAGCTGAAACGTTCAGGAACCTGTTATTTTGTGATGTTTTAGGTTGTGTAAAAATTTCAGATCAAAATTCGAAGTGTAGCTATGCAAACTGTTAAACGCTGAGTTTGGCGTTGTTTTTGCCTTAATTATTTAAAAATGTTCCCGGATGTATTTAGGGCTGAAACTTGGTGACTTTATGTGTTTTTGCATGCTTTATAATGTGGTAAAGTTTCCGGTTGATGGGCTGAGCCTAACTCCTAATTCTGAATTTAGTTTATTTTGGAGTCTTAATGCTCGGTTATCGGTTATTTGGGTTAGGATTGAATTTTATTAATGTTGGCATGACTTATGTGTATTAGCTGAGTTAATTGAGTTGTGTCCAGGTCTGGTAGTCACTCCATAGTACTTAAATCGGTCAAGGAAATCCATGAGTCACTTAGTCGATGTGAATTCGGCTAAGTAGATGTGCCTTATATGCTGTTTCGTATTGAATAGTAAGTGATAGGTTATTATAAATTGTTGTAGGTCCTTCAATGAACTTGTACCATAATTCCTTCAACTCTGTGTTTGGCTATACCTCTTGCTACATCCAGGTGGGTTTTATTTGAAAAGTTTATATGCATTAATTAATTGTTATTGTTGTGGTATGATCAAAGTATGCATGTGAACCATGTAGCCTTCGATATGAGCTATATTGGCCGTCGAACGGTTATCCCTATAGCTATAGAACGTACCCGATGGGGTGTCTCCTTCATTTATGTATGGCAGTCAGGGTGTGAGCCTTGGCTGGTGATCCTCGATGTAAGTCCGATGGGATGTTTCCGGGCATTCGGGGTGGATTTACTCCCACTGTCTGGGCATCGAATGTAAGGCCCGCGGGGGTTTTCGATACGTGTATCAGCAGTGGTTTATTAGTATAGGTGTGCACACGTGAGTTGACTCTGGGAAGGAGATGGGATATTAATTGATTTGTGTTCATACTGCGACCATACCTGCTTTATTTTATGAAATTTAATATTAATTATTGCATAGTGGTGAGCACCTCGATTTCCTATTGTGCTCATCCCCACCTGCTCTTCATTGATGCAGGTTAGTAATTGCGGACACGACAGAGAGAAGCGAGTGGTGGTCATGTTATCACTTATTTCCGCTGCTTAAATTGCTTATTATTAATTATGCATTCCTGACTTATGTTGAATACTGGATTATCGATAGGGAGTGTACTCCCTAGTATTTATGGATTTGATGAACCCAGTTTTGGGAGTGGATGTCAATTATTGAACCCGGTTTGGTTGTTGACTATTTATGATTATTGAACCCGGTTGGGTGTTGACTATTCATGAATTTTGAACTCGTTGGGAATTGCATATGTGATATTATTGGAATTGTGTTTGGAAAATGAGTAGCGCCTCAAGTGTTTTGAAATAAATTTTGAAAAATTTATTCTGAATTTCGGCAAATAAAAATGGGGCGTTACACTATGCATCAAACCTTCATGTTCTCAGCATAATATCCTTCTTACCCCATCCTACACTCGCCATAGAATAGTTTTAAGGCTTTAAGTTCAAGAAAGTTCGAAGAGAAGCAAGCATAAAGTCGAGATCAAGAAGAGGAGGCTACAACCGAGCATACCCGATTTCTCTTGCATTTTTCTTGAAGATTATGAGGTTGGTGTGCTCCAATATTTTTAGAATCATAATATAGATGAGATAAGGAGTTTATTGGTATATATTTGTGCCATATATGTTCAGTTATGAAGGGTATATAAGCATACTAAATGTTTAAGTGCTCCCAGGTTACATGTATGTTCTATATGTTGAGTTTTCATGCATTTTTGCCTATGCTATGATAAATCTAGGAATGTGAGAATTATATGGCTATTACCTGTAGAAAATAGGAGTTTATAGGATAAAGAATCAAATCAATTGGCCTAGTATAACTCGAGTTATTGATTTTTAAAGTTAGACATGCAAATCGAACTTTATATGCGCGAATTCTGTTGCGATTTCAAACATGAATAACTCGAGTTATATTCAGGATAAAATTATTAAATTTTATGGACATTTTTATATTTGAGTTTAGAGCCTTCATACCAAATTTCATAATTTTAGCATGCGAAATGAGTGAGTTATATGTGATAGACCGCGTGTCTATCAATTCGTAATTTGTAGCTAGAGAACTCCCTAACTACATGTGCGTTTTATGTGAAATTTTCATGAGAATTTCTTGCACGAGTTGTGAGTAATCTCACAAAGTTTGATCTTCAGATGATGAGTATACGATTTTATAAAATTCTTTGAATCCATGCGTGTACATGTCTAAACCTTAGTTTCGAATTTTTGAATATATGAAGCTTAAATTAGAATTTTTTGTAGCATGCATTTTTAGGCCGAGTTTTCTAGCTTAATGTTACTTATAAATCATGTCTATGATGATGTTAAAAGATGAGCATAATTGGAGTTCATGTCCTTGGTCATTTAGCAAGTGAAAAACTAAGCTTATTTTCACCCGAGGCCTTTTATTATGCATGCGAGTATATGCCATCATGTTATCCATAAAAATCATGTTTTATGTTGATAAGTACTCGGCCTTAGTCATATGTTTAAGTTGAGGAGTTGGTTTGGTGACTTAGGGTTTGTACGTGCCATATCGGCACTACCGAACCATGTTCATATTAACAAGAGGTCTCCTTGTGTTTCTTTGCATATTTGAGCCTCTTAAATCATGTTATGTCGATGTATGTTGGTTGTCACCGGAAAAGTTGCCGGATGGCCGGTAAGGACCGACCGGTGCGAGACAGTATAGAAAATTCATAAAAAGTGGGTTTCCGAGCCTAAGTGAGAATTTCTCCGGGAAATCCTAAGACAGTCCAGGCGAGCCGAGAAAATCCATTCCAGTTTTAAGTATTCATATGCATCTATGTGCCTTATGTGATTTTCATGCTATATCTGCTTTGTCTGCTTGACTGTCTAAGTTTCAGTATCCGTTTTTATAAGTCGAGCAAATTTCTTAGATATATTTGCTTATAAATTTTGGTAACTTAAGGAGAGTCGAGCCTCCGACAGCTACCCCAGCATTCTAGCACTTGCAATAGAAATTTACAGCATATCAGGTGGGAGCCTTTACAGGGCATCATATTACACATTTCAGTTATCCTGTATAAGGTACGCGAGTAAGTTATTTACCCGAACGGTTGAATTATCCCGTTTGTTGTCCAGTTAGTTCTCCCAGGTGAGAGGTCGACCTAAGGGCCTTCCGAGACCTACCTGGCACCCGGCTGAGGCTTCAGCCTCAGTGTCTGGGTGGTGTGCACACGAGCGGCCGAGGGCCGAGGGTCTTTGACCACAGTTTTAGTTTCTGTGCACAGAAGCGGCCAAGGCCGAAGGGTCTTTGACCACAGTTTCTGTCCCTGTGCTAAGAAGCGGCTGAGGGCCGAGGGTCTTTTGACCACAAATTTCAGTTCAGCTCTTATATATTGATGCCATGATCTGGTATATTATAGATGATGTCTTATTCAGTATTGGTCAGTATGTAGGGGTCATGTACTGGATTCCACATCATCTCTAATTACTTTACCATGACAGAGGTATGTTCGAGACAGTTAGTTCTCCCAGGTGAGAGGCCGACCTAAGGGACTTCTGAGATCCACCTGGTACCCGGCTGGGGCTTCGGCTTTAGTGTTTGGGTGGTGTGCACATGAGCGGCCAAGGCCGAGAAAGGGTCTTTCGACCAAAGTTAAAGTTTAAGAAAAGTTTACAGTACAGTACAGCTTATTTAGTTTATGCTTCTTTTAAGTTTATGCTTCCAGTTGAGATTATTTCAGTTCTAGTTTTCCACGAGCATGCAGATGTACTCACACTCCCACAGTTTTTACTATTTCAGGTGACAGAGTCCAGCGTGCTGGGTGAGCAGACGTGGCAAGCGTGGTAATGAGCAGTGGACATTTTTATACACATCTTATGTTTTAAAATTCATAAACATGTAAATATGTAATATGTGTGTGTGTGTGTATTTTTTATTATCCAGTTAAGTTTTCACTAAACTAGACAGTGCGAGACAGTAAGACATGCGTGTGTCATTCCATTCTCCACAGTTGATTGATTAGGTTGCATTTTTTAACGAGTAAGATAAGAAAGTTTTCGTAGCATCCCGTAAACAAGTTAGTATTTTCGAAAGCCAGCTCGCACGACCTTTCAAAAATAAAAGAAAAATGTTACTCTGATTTTCAAAGCTAAGTAAGGCGGGGTGTTACAACTTGGTATCAGAGCGCAGTTAGCGTTCTAGGTACTTTAAAAAATGTTTAGAAAAGCATGACCATGCCACGCTCACTCCTCACTGACTCCGAGGTTAGTCACCTAAGCCCAGTTTTAAGTTTTGCAACTGCTTAATCAAGTTCAAGTATGGGGCCTAGATAACTACCCTCCTATAAAAAAGAGAACTCTAGAGAGAGAACTCTAGAAAGTTGAGCTAAGACCAAGAATTCTAGACAGAACTGTGGAACAGCTAAGTCCAAGGACTAAGAACTCCAATTTGAATCAGAACTCTAGACGTAGCCAGAACTCAGAAGAGTTAAGTACACCGGAACTCTAGCCAAGCTAGGTGTTTTTGGTTTTCATTAAACATTTCAAGTATGGTATAGCTATTACTTAATCGGCTATACTGTTCACGTCAAAAGTTAGTGGCTATCCAGAGTGCTGTCTCACAGAGCTCCAAACCCACCCATCGAGCGAGAATAGGCTGCAGTCGTGGGCCAACTTTAAGGATTGGTAGAACAACTACTAGCATATGGGGACGAAGGATGAGTATGATCAGATGACATGAGACCGTCACCGAGAGGTTCTGAAAGCCAAGTTTTCAACCGCGTCTTAATCGCGGCAGATAAAGCAAGAGTCCAAGGCCTTTCAGCATGAGGCCACATGGTAGAGGAATACGAGCGCAAATTCGCTAATAAGAGCGCTTTTGCTCGTCACCTCATAGACACCAAGGAGAAGAAAGCATCCCATTTTTGGAGACATGCTATTAGTGTATGTTTTCGTAGATGCGGTTGTGATTGCAAGATAAATGACTTTGGTCTATTCCTCGGCATGGATTGGTTGTCGAGGTACCATGCAGACATCAGATGTTGTGATAGTGCTCTTGACCAAGAGAGACCGCATTACATTCTACGGGACGAAGTCACGAACTTTACCGCGTGTTATTTTCATGGCGAAAGCGACGAAGTACTGAAAGAGAGAGGATTGTCAAGGATTTCTTGTCAACATCATTGGGGAGACTTCGGCGAAGCTGACACCCGGAGATATACCCGTAGTTCAAGACTTCGTGGACGTTTTCCATAGTAGTTTTCGGGAAGACCACCTAATCGCCAGGTAGAGTTCACAATTGACTTAGTCCCTGAAGCGGGACCAGTGTCGAAAGCGCCGTATTGTATGGCACCGAAGGAGCTTCAGGAGTTGAAGGCTCAAATACAAGAGTTGTTAAGTCTCGGTTTCATCCGACCGAGTGTGTCACCTTGGGGAGCACATGTCCTCTTTTTCAAGAAGAAGGATGGGTCTATGCGTATGTGCATCGACTACCGGGAATTTAACCGGTTGATAGTGAAGAACAAGTATCCACTCCTTAGGATAGAGGACTTATTCGATCAACTGACGGGAGCCAGAATGTTGTCCAAGATAGAATATGCGTTCCGGTTACCATCAGCTGAAGATCAAGGAGGCCGACATGGCGAAAACAGCTTTCAGAACGAGATACGGTCACTATGAGGTATTCACAAATCTCATGAACCGTGTCTTCCATCCATTCTTAGACCGATCTGTTATCGTGTTCATGGATGACATTTTGGTCTATTCCAGTAGCCCAGAATAGCAAGAGCAACATTTGAGGACCGTATTGGGGATTCTTGGGCAAGAGAAACAATACGCCAAATTCTCAGAGTGTGAATTTTGGCTTGATCGAGCGGCTTTTCTAGGCCACATCGTCACAGCTAGAGGAAATGAAGTAAACCCAGGAAAGATTTAAGCAGTTCGAAACTGGTCAATACCAAAGAATGCCACCGAGTTTGTAGTTTCCTCGGTTTAGTTGGCTATTATAGACGATTCATCGAGGGTTTTCCAAGATTGCCCTGCCCTTATCTCGTTTGACAAGAAAGTCGGTGAAGTTTAAGTGGAGTAGTCGTTGTGAGTCGAGCTTTCAAAAGCTCAAAGCAAGGCTTACGACGACTCCAGTGTTGACTATTCCGTACCCCAGTCAAAGTTTCACTATTTATAGTGATGCCTCAAAGCATTATCAAAGTTACGTCTTGATGCAAGAAGGCAGGGTTGTGGGTTATGCTTTCCATCAGCTAAAGCTGCACACGGTGAACTACCCGACTCATTATTTTGAGTTGGCAGCTATGGTTCACACCTTGAAAGATTTGGTGGCATCGAAACTGCCGGTAGAGGTAGCTCAGTACCGCAGTACAGCAAAGCCGCTGACATTGGACGAGTATGCGATTGCAAACGACACCGACGCCTCTAGTACACTACAAGATGGTGCCACGTGCCCAGTGCCGCGTTGTTATGTGCCGAGTCAGGGCAAGTCGTGTCGCAACCAATCGTTATCAGAAGGAGATAAAGTGCTCCTGAAAGTCACACCGATGAAGGGCATTATACGTTTCGGGAAGAAGGGGAAGCTGCAACCCCGTTTCATAGGGCCATTTGATATTCTTGAGCTAGTTGGCGTAACTGCCTACCGTCTGGTATTGCCCAGAGCTCTCAAATGTACAAAATGTCTTCCACGTTTCAATGTTGAGAAAGTACGTGTACGACCCAAGTCATGTAGTGAACTTTGGCGAATAAGAATGTCGAGCAGACCCTGACATATGAGGAGCAGCCAGTAGCAGTCCTGGACCGAAAGGTTCGGCGACTAAGAAACAGAGATATAGAGCTTGTCAAGTTCACTGGAGTCGCCAGGACAAGTCGGAAACCATTAGGGGGAGAGAGGCCGAGATCAGAGCCCCATCCTAGGATCGGTTATTTCCGTATTTATGTATGATGTGTTCAGAGATGGCTCTATAGAGATGTATGTAAGTAAGTTAGGACCTGAACGGTTGGGTATCTCCCGTTCTTGGTCGAGTTATTATGACCCAGGTTGAGTGGAAGGTTTTCCCACCCTGGCTCATACAAGCGTATACCGAGTTGAGTTATGTATACAGATATTAACTGTTTTCCACAAGGGCAATGACTCCCAAGGGGGTCCTTGCAGCTACTTATCACCTAAGTTGAGAGGCCAATGCCCTTCCCAGGTTCCGGGGCGGCCAAGGCCACCCGGAGTATGCACATGATTCCCGGTCAAGACTGGACGTTGTAGCTTGCCATATTTAAGATCAGTTATGTTTGCCAGATATCTAGATTTTCAGTTTTGAGATGTTCAGTTATACTTATATACATTCATCTTGTACGTTTGTATGTAGTTTATAGTATGGATTCTGACTTAGTACCCTAGTTCTGTATTTTCAAGGACGGAAATATTTTAAGGAGGATAGGTTGTAACGTCCTTAGAACGATTTCACTCGCTCAACTATAGAGTGAAATCGATATTTTCAGATTCCCGAGTCATTTGATTTATGGGAATTTATATGCTTAAGTGCTCATTTATTTTCAAGTATGCGAGATTATTCAGTTCAAGTTCGACTTTAAGTCGAGAGAATACTCGGTTAAATTCTATTCAGTACCCGAGTCAGTTTCAGTAATTAATTCCGGTTCGTCTATTTTAGAATGGACTTTCGAAGCCGGGGATTATTATTTCAAGTTGACGAGTTTATCGGAATCGGGAATATTTCGATAAATCGTCCCAGTTAAGTCGTGACCGTAGCCAAATGCCAAGGAACCGAGCCGAGTGTCCATGACCTCGAGCCCTAGCCGAGCCTTAGTAGTATAACACTTAGAATATTTTTTCCTAAGTGTTTTGATGTCCCTAAGATCAACCCTAGCACCATGCATCACCTCGGTCCAAGTAATGCCGCAAGTACGGCCTTTGCGCACCCGAGGTCAATGCCGAACCTTGGTCTAGCTTTTGCCAAGCATGTGTAGTATTTTTCCTTAGAAATTTTCTAAGTGTACAAACCATAAATTTCAGCATTGGAATAAGTCTCATTCTCGGCTCAAGTTAGGAGTTTCACTCGAAACCCAAGTCCAAGTGAAGCCTCGCGCCTAGCCCAAGCGTTTGCCACGCAGGGTCTCGCGCTAGCCCTATGTTCGAGCCCAATGTGCATGATTTCGGCCCATTCCTCTCAAGCCCAATGTCATGCGAATGGATAACAGTCTAAGGAGAGTTCATTAAGCCTAATTTCATCCTAAGGAAGATTAACCAAAGTCAAATTCTATTAGCAATAGTAAATGCTAATTATTCCATCATGGGGTGCATTGTTTATTGTCTTGTGTAAGAAGCACTATCCTCATGCATGACCCGACCTTTTGCAGCCTCTTAGTACTCGTCCAGACCACTCCCTCAGCCCTTAAATGCTCTGCTAATCCACTCAAACACATGCTCGAGACATGCCCCAAAACCCCATGCTCATAGGAGTGAGTGTATAAACAAGAGTTTGTCTTCTATTATAGTCCACTCTCTAGCCTTGTAAATTCCGTCCATGAGCTGCTATTTAAGCCTTCTTTTAGCCTCTCTAAGACTCCATTTGCCACTTAGTGAAAAACCTGAGCTCAAGTCCATCAAAGTCCATCGAAACCGCGAGCTATTCATGAGTGCCGAGGGTGAGTTCATTAAATCCCGAGGGCATACTTGTACTCATTTTCGAGTTCTATGCATACCCGACTTCTCTTGCGTTTTTCTTGAATATTAAGAGGTTGGTGTGCTCCAATATTTCTAGAATCATAATATAGATGAGATAAGGATTTTATTGGTATATATTTGTGCCATATATTTCAGTTATGAAGGGTATATAAGCATACTAAATGTTTAAGTACTCCCAATTTACATACATATTCTATATGTTGACTATGACATGAAAAATCTAGGAATGTGGAAATTATATGGCTATTTCTTGCAGAAAAGAGGAGTTCATAGGATCAAGAATCAAGTCAATAGTATAACTCGAGTTATTGATTTTTAAAGTTAGACATGCAAATCGAACTTTATATGCGCGAATTCTGTTGCGATTTCAAACATGAATAACTCGAGTTATAATCAGGATAAAATTATAAAATTTTATGGACATTTTTATATATGAGTTAAGAGCCTGCATACCAAATTTCATAATTTTAGCATGCGAAATGAGTGAGTTATATGTGATAGACCGCGTGTCTATCAATTCGAACTTTGTGGCTAGAGAACTCCCTAACTACATGTGCGTTTTATGTGAAATTTTCATGAGAAATTTTGGCATGAGTTGTTAGTAATCCCACCAATTTGAGCTTCAGATGATGAGTATACGATTTTATAAAATTCTTTGAATCCATGCGTGTACATGTCTAAGCCTTAGCTTCGAATTTTTGAATATATGAAGCTTAAATTCGAATTTTTCGTACCACGCATGTTTAGGCCAAGTTTGCTAGCTTAATGTTTCTTATAAATCATGTCTATGATGATGTTATAAGATGAGCATAATTGGATTTCATGTCCTTGGTCATTTAGCATGTGAAATTGAGTTTATTTTCACCTGAGGCCTTTTATTATGCATGCAAGTATATGCCATCATATTTGCCTTAAAAATCATGTTTTATGTTGATAAGTACTCGGCCTTAGTCATATGTTTAAGTTTGAGGAGTTGGTTCGGTGACTTAGGGTTCGTACGTGCCATATCGGCCCTACAGAACCATGTTCATATTAACCCGATGTCTCCTAGTGTTTCTTTGCATATTTGAGCCTCTTATATCATGTTATATCGATATATGTTGGTTGTCACCGGAAAAGTTGTCGGATGGCCGGTAAGGAACGGCCGGTGCGAGACAGTACATAAAATTCAGAAAAAGTGGGTTTCCGAGCCTAAGCGAGAATTTCTCCGGGAAACACTAAGACAGTCCAGTCGAGCCGAGAAAATCCATTCCAGTTTTAAGTGTTCATATGCATCTATGTGCCTTATGTGATTTTCATGCTATATCTGCTTTGTCTGCTTGACTGTCTAAGTTTCAGTATCCGTTTTTATAAGTCGAGCAAATTTCTTAGATATATTTGCTTATAAATTTTGGTAGCTTAAGGAGAGTCGAGCCTCCCACAGCTACCCCAGCATTCCAGCACTTGCAACATAAATTTACAGCATATCAGGTGGGAGCCTTTACAGGGCGTCATATTACGCATTTCAGTTATCCTGTATAAGGTACGTGAGTAAGTTATTTACCCGAATGGTTGAATTATTCTGTTTGTGGTCCAATTAGTTCTCCCAGGTGAGAGGCCGACCTAAGGGCCTTCCAAGACCCACCTGGTACCCGTCTGGGGCTTCGGCCTCAGTGTCTGGGTGGTGTGCACACAAGCGGCCGAGGGTCGAGGGTCTTTAACCACAGTTTTAGTTCACGTGCACAGAAGCGGCCAAGGCCGAATGGTCTTTGACCACAGTTTCAGTCCCTGTGCTAAGAAGCGGCTGAGGGCCGAGAGTCTTTTGACCACAAATTTCAGTTCAGCTCTTATATATTGATGCCATGATTTAGTGTATTATACATGATGTCTTATTCAATATTGGTCAGTATGTGGGGGTCATGTACTGATTCCACATCATCTCTAATTACTTTACCATGACAGAGGTATGTTCGAGACAGTTAGTTCTCCCAGGTGAGAGGCCGACCTAAGGGCCTTCCGAGATCCACCTGGTACCCTGCTGGGGCTTCGGCCTCAGTGTCCTGGTGGTGTGCACACGAGCGGCCAAGGCCGAGCAAGGGTCTTTCGACAAAATTTAAAGTTTAAGAAAAGTTTACAGTACAGTACAACTTATTTAGTTTATGCTGCTTTTAAGTTTATGCTTCCAGTTGAGATTATTTCAGTTCTAGTTTCCCACGAGCATGTAGATGTGCTCACACTCCCACAGTTTTTACTATTTCAGGAAACGGAGTCCAGCGTGCTGGGTGAGCAGACGTGGCAAGCGTGGTCATGAGCAGTGGACATTTGTATACACATCTTATGTTTTAAAATTCATAAACATGTAAATATGTAATATGTGTGTGTGTATTTTATATTATTCAGTTAAGTTTTCGCTAAACTAGACAGTGCGAGACAGTAAGACATGCGTGTGTGATTCCATTCTCCACAGTGGATTGATTTGGTTGCATATTTTAACGAGTAAGATAAGAAAGTTTTCGTAGCATCCCGTAAACAAGTTAGTATTTTCGAAAGCCAGCTCGCACGACCTTTCGAAAATAAAAGTAAAAATTTTACTCTGATTTTCAAAGCTAAGTAAGGCGGGGTGTTACAGTTTTTTTGTGGTTTTGTTGTGTGTTGTGTTCTAGGCTACTAGTAGTGGTAGGCCTCTCTTATTTAGCTAGTAAGTCGGTTGTAATTATGTGTGTTTTTTCTATGAAGTCTATCATTTGAAAAAAAATTATAGATTTATAAGGCAATATGAAATAATTATTTATGGTTGATTTCGAATCAATTATGTTTCCAGAATTTTTATCCGAACCTAAATACAAAGTAAAATATTTTGACACCTATGATTTCAAAGTCTGCGGGTCTGCTAATATAGAGAGAAATTTTTTTAGTGTGTCATTCTTACAAAAAGGCAACATGTCCAACAACTAAGTGTAGCAGAGATGCGCGTATGTTGCGTTGGTTCTGCGGGCACACAAGAAGGGATACAATTCGGAATGAGGATATTCGAGATAGGGTCGGAGTGGCTCCAATTGAGGAGAAATTGGTTCAACATCGGCTGAGGTGGTTCGGACATGTCCAACGGAGGCCTCCTGATGCACCGGTGCGTAGGAGAGTTCTACAGCGGGTCGAGGATGTTAAGAGAGGTAGAGGTCGGCCTAAACTCACTTGAGAAGAGTCGGTTAAGAGAGACCTTAAAGATTGGAATATATCCAAGGATTTAGCGGTGGATAGGAGCGCTTGGAGGCTCGCTATCAACGTGCCAGAACCGTGACTTTTGCTCCTCTCTCTCTCTCTGTCTCTCTCTCTCTCTCTTCCGTTTATTTTATTTTATTTTATTTTATTTTATTTTATTTTTTTATTATTATTATTATTATTTTTTTTTTCTTTCTTTCGATCTCTTCCTTTTGGTTCGAGTCTTTTTTGTGTTTCCCTTGGATTTCATCTCTAGCCTACCCCGACTTGTTTGGGACTAAAGGCTATGTTGTCGTTGTTGTTGTATTCTTACCCCTAATCTTGTGTTCGTAACAAGGAACACTTGGTCAACCCTGATAGGCACATCAGTGACCTTGATTGCAGGAAAAAGACATAAAACTAGCACATTATATTTATATCTCAAACCAATTATCAACTAATAATAACCCCAAAAGCAATAATAATGACGCTCAACGGCACAGAGACTTCACGGAAGTTCCACTCCCCAATTACCCCCAATACCCTGCCTCCACCACCACAACTACCTCCGCCGTGTCTGAATGGCCTCATCCGCCGCCGCGCCTCTTCTATTATCGATATCCATCACCGCCTTCTTCTTATTATCCGCGCTACTCTTTCCCCGCCCAATCCTCTGTGGTCCAATCTCTGTCACTTCCATTAGCCCCAACTTCACGGCTTCTTACCTCGGGTTCGTGGACAGCTCCGCCCCCGGCGCGTTCCTGACTTCTCGCAACAACTCATTCCAAGCCCGATTAACCAACCCTAAGCCCGAATCGGCGTCCTACTACTTCGCCGTGGTCCACGTCATCTCCAACACCATCGTCTGGTCGGCCAATCGCAACGCCCCCATTTCGCAATCCGGCGAGCTTCGCCTGTCTAGCCGCGGACTCTCTCTCTACAACGATACGGGTCAAATTTCCTGGTCAACGCCTGGTAACCTCTCCTCCGTCTCCTCTCTGCAGCTCCTGGAATCGGGAAATCTGGTGTTGCTCGATTTCGCCAACACCACCTTGTGGCAGAGTTTCGATTATCCAACCGACGCGATCGTGTTGGGACAGAGGCTTCCAATCGGAAAATCACTGGTGTCCTCGGTGAGCGACGAGGATCTATCGGAAGGTAGCTATAGACTCTCCCTAACAGAAAATGACGCTACGCTGCAGTGGAATGGGATTAGCTATTGGAAGCTGTCGATGGAGACAAAGGCTTTCAGGGACTCATACTCTGCTGTTGAATACATGATGTTAAATTTCACAGGTGTGTACTTGATCGGAGATGGTGGGATGGTGGTGTTTCAGATTATCCCGAGTGAGGGTTTGAAGAGCTCATCGGATTTTGTGATGGTGAAGTTGGATCGTTACGGGGTTTTGGGCATCGTGAAGGTGGATACTATGGACGGCTCAAGGGAGCAATATTTCAAAGCCCCAGCTGATAACTGCCGAATCCCGTTTGTGTGCAGGAGTTATGGTGTGTGTACTAATGGAGGTTCGTGTCAGTGTGCACCAGGGTTTCATCCTGATCCTAGGAGTATTAATGGCGATTGTGTCCCCACAAATCTGTCTCTGGCTTTACCCGCAGCTCCTTGTAGTAGCATCTCATCATCAAACACTACGAAGGAGATTAATTATTTGGAGATGAGAGAGGATTTGGATTATTTCTCGAACGATTTAACGGACCCCGTGATGAACAACATGAGGCTTTCCGCATGCAAAGGTTTGTGCTCCAAGAACTGTTCCTGTTTAGGCTTCTTCTACAGTATGAATACCAGCTTCTGCTACATAATCACGGACTACCTCGGCTCGTTTCTGATAAAGTCAACCTCCTCCCGGGACGCAAACCGTATAGGATTTATCAAAACCTTGGAGAACACAAATTCCGGTGGAAAAGACTCCTCAGGGAAAAAATCCGATTTCCCCATAACAGCAATCGTCCTGCTGCCATCTTCCGGGGTTGTTCTAATTGCCTTAGTCGGACTCATAATATGGTTAAGACGAAGAAGAACAACAAAAAGAAGAATCGCGAGGTGGGCCAAGAGCCCAAACTCAATATCTAACCGGGCCTACTCCTTATCGTCCGCGGACAGAGATGATGACATCAACTTCGTCTCCATTCCCGGACTTCCCGTCCGATTCGACTACAACGAGCTGGCGGCCATGACCGAAGGCTTCAAGAACCAGATCGGTTCCGGAGGGTTCGGCACTGTCTACAAGGGAACCCTCAGCGATGGAACCGAAGTCGCGGTGAAAAAGATCACCTGCTTGGGGTCGCGCGGTAACAAGGAGTTCCTCACCGAGATTGCCGTCATCGGCAAAATCCACCACATCAACCTCGTGAGGCTGAAAGGGTTCTGCGCGTACCGCGGGCAGAGGTTTCTCGTTTACGAGTTCATGAACCGCGGCTCGCTCGACCGCACGCTGTTCGGAGGAGAAAACAGCGAGCGGTTCTTGGAGTGGAGGGAGAGGTACGAGATCGCGCTCGGGACTGCCCGAGGGCTCGCGTACCTTCACACGGGCTGCGAACACAAGATCATTCACTGCGACGTGAAGCCCGAGAACATCCTCCTCCACGACGAAGCCGTGAAGATATCCGACTTTGGGCTGTCGAAGCTGCTGAGCCCCGAGCAGTCTGGGCTGTTCACGACCATGAGAGGGACGCGCGGTTACCTGGCGCCAGAGTGGCTCACGAGCTCGGCCATCTCGGATAAAACGGACGTTTACAGTTATGGGATGGTGCTGCTCGAAATAGTGAGGGGGAAGAAGAACTCGTGTGTACATTACACGCCCGCGGATCGACGGCCGGTGTATTTTCCGCTTTTTGCTTTGGAAATGCACGAGGAGGGACAGTACTTAGAATTGTTGGACCCGAGGCTGGTGGGGAGGGTGAGGGTGGAGGAGGTGGAGAGGGTGGTACGGGTGGCACTGTGCTGTGTTCACGAGGAGCCGAATTTGAGGCCGTCGATGAGTAATGTGGTGGGGATGTTGGAAGGGGGGATGGCGCCGAGTGAGCCCAGGGTGGAGTCGCTTAATTTTTTGAGGTTCTATGGGAGGAGATTTACGGAGACGTCGAGAGGGGAGGAGGCGAGTAATGAGTTTGTTGTGTATGGGTCCACGACCTCGAGTAATTCCTTCTCTTACATGTCCTCGCAGCAGGTCTCAGGACCCAGATAGGTAAGGATATGGATGGTTTTGTCCCAATTCTGTCGTTAGTTTTACGTTTGGAGTTTGGGAGTTGCTGAGAATCTTTTCGTTCTTCTCTCCCTTTTTTGTTATTTGGGTTTTGTTTTTGTGAGTTGCGACTTACATAATTTATGTACATGTTTTTGTAGAGGGAGAATTTCTTTTACACCTCAATATATACATGCATTAAAACTTCTTTTTCACTGTAATACTCGTGAAACGCATTCGCATATCCAAATTGATGGCACATATTTTATGATTATGCGACAAGTTTTGGCATATTTTGTGTCATGTATATTCAAATCGGGGCAGATTCTACAGTCCTGTTACGGAACCATTCTGTCGGGATTGGTAACCGTTAAATCAACTATCCACGACGGTTATATGATGATCTAACGGCTATAAATCCCGACGGAATGATTCCGTAACAGGATTGTAGCATTTCCCTCAAATCGGATGCATTGTTAACAAGTATCCGAAACACTTACGCATATAATGTAATCGTGTATCCAAATCGAATGGTGAATATTTTACAATTATGCGACATGTTGTCGCATAGTTTACAACTCAAATATTTAAATCCAATGCATATTTTACTATATGCAAGAACTTTTTGCATATTCTGTTGTCGCATATTCGAATCGAACGTCGCATATTTTATGTTATGCGACTTATTTTCGCATAGTTCACAAATTAAATATTCAAATCCACCGCATAATGTAACATATGCGAGAATTTTTGGCATATCCAAATCGAACGTCACATATTTTAAGATTATACGACATATTTTTGCACAGTTTACGATTCATATATCCAAATCTACCGCATAATTTACCATATGCGAGAAGTTTTCGTGTATTTAAGAATCGAATATCCAAATCCAAAGTCGCATATTTTATGTTATGCAACATGTTTTCGCATAGTTTACGTCTCGAATATGCAATTCCACAGCTTAATTTACTCTATGCAATAACGTTTCGCATATTCAATAATTGCATATCCAAATCGATAGTCCTATATTTTATGTTGTGCGATATTTTTTTGCATAGTTTATGTCTCACAAATCCAAATCCACCACTTAATTTAACATATGCAATAACATTTTGCATATTCAGGAATCCAAATCAAACGTCGTATATTAATGATTATGCAACAAATATTCGCTTAATTTACGACTGACATATCTAAATCTATAACATGGTATAATTAACGATGATGTGTAATATGTTCGCATATTTAGGAATCGCACATTTTTTTCGCTGATCCATAGCATGAATTTCATATCCGCAGACAATGTTCCGCATATTATTCGCATAGTTTACGCACCACAATGATTGTCTGATTTTTCACGTAAAAAATTTAGACAAATGGCATGTACCTACATTAGTTGTCGATGTATATATAGCACCATTATTACTACACATGAATTGTAAGATTTAATTGCTAACCTTTCACTTCTGAAAACCAAACACAAATAAAAAAATACTAGCAAATGTAAAATTCTTATATTCTGATCACACTAAAAAAATTAAAATAAAAAACTAGGCACAGTTGAAGATAAAAATGGATAGGATTTCATGCAATAAACAGATCACGATCCGTTTTGGTGCCGTGAAGTGGATCGAGGGTGAAGAAGATGCTTACTAACGAGTGTTTTTCAAGATGTGTCGTGAGAAGACAAACATACACCGAGGTTGCGTTCAATTACTTGTGGCCAGAAATTACACGTTCTATAAATCACACACTTAGTTATGCCTTGAAGGAGTATTCTATTGCCCAAGTTCGGGAAAAGATTCAACGGCTCAGAAATTATTTCGATGAAATTTCAAGTTTTCTGTTGATTCCAGGAGTCCGAGTGAGTGGTGATGCTAGCCGTGTTAGTGTTAACCACATGTACTGGTAGTATGTGGGCAAGGTAAAATTATTTTTATTTTAGTTTGTTCATGCATTTTTGCATAACCTTAAAAAATTTTAAATTTAATACTCAGGATAAGACAGATGCTCAAACATTTTTTTGGTTGTGTAATGCCCCCATTTTCAAAAAGTGAATATATCATATTAAAGGGCGTTGGCGGATATTAAACAACCTTTGAGCCAAAAATCAACATTTCAAATTTTAAACACAAAGGTGTTTCAACATTCATCGTTGCGCACTTTTATAATATAACTCATAAACATCTTAGTATAATTATCCTTCGAGAACATAAAGAGCAACCTGAACATTTTCTAACACTCAATTCATACTCAAAAACTTCATAACATAACCAAAGTCGAAAAGGAATCATAATAAGTTCAAACTTAAGTTTTAAAGTCACATAAGTACGATAATTAGTAATGACGATTTCTAAACTAAACCAAAGTTATGATCCAACAGCACACTAGCCGAAATCCCAGAGTCATAAGAATACGAGCAACGGTGAATAATAAGTTCAAAATAATCCAAGTAATGAGTCAAAACAAACTAAGCATGAAAAACACCAATTTAATTGCAAATGATCACCACACTATCCCGTGTCCCGCCACCAACTGCTCAACCTGAAAATATTAAATAAAGGGGTGAGTACGGAGTGACTCAGTGGGAAAACATATTGCGCAGTTATTCAAGTTAATAACAGATATAATAATCAGTATGCATAACTATTCACCTGAAGGCCCTTTACCATTTGTTCGAAGACCCTTTACCATTTGCCCGAAGGTCCTTTATCATTGCCCGAAGGCCCTTTACCATTTTCTCTAAGGCCTGAAAATTTTCATATCAAAAACCACTATACCTTGCTACTAAAGAGAATAAACACGTAATAAATATCCCCACCTCAACTTGACGAATGAATAATTGAACGGCCAAATGACGCCTCAAGAATTCTACCCATCGATATCTACATGATAAAATTATTTAACATAAATATAACATTCGACTCATATCATAATATAAATAATTCAATTAAATTTAATTTTCGAGGCTCGGCTAAAGGTTTTGAAAAAACGTTATCGGCTTGGTTGAAAATTAATATTAGGCTTGAAATTTAGGTGTTGCCCTCGGTTATGTGGCTAAAGGATGAAAATGGAAAAAGGGTCGCCGAGGGTCCACGAGCTGGGGTCTCGGGTTTGCTGGGATGCACTGGTGGTGCGCGGGTCGCACCTGGGTGGTTGCTGGTCGAACAGACCTAGGTCTAGTGCACTGGGGTACGAGCGGGTCACCTGGAACATCCCAAGTCGCTGGCAGGACGCGGGTCTCTCTCGCTGGGAACGATGCGGCCTCACACGAGTCCCGTCTTGAATCACCCGCGAACAACACGTGGGTCTTCCTGGAAAAAAGAGAGGTTCGCCTGGTGGAATGTTTTTGGACTGAAGGGAGTCTTGACTTAGGGCTGCTCGTGGGTTGAAGAGAAACTGGTCTTAAGGCTGCTCGGTCGCTGGAAAGAATTTTGTGCTTGGAGAGGGGAAAAAAAAAATGTTCGAGAATATGGAAGGGGGGAGTGATAGCCTTTAGTTTTCTTGATGGTTTAAAGATGGAGGATGAGATGGTCAGATTTGATTTGCGTAACTGAAGCAAGATATCCGGATGGGTGAGGTAACAGGCGGAAGAATGAGGGAAGACTGATTCTTCCCTTACACAGTGTTTGGTTCGGGGGAAAGTGAGGGGAGGGGAGGGAATTTTATAATTTTCCCTTGTTTGGTTCAATTTTTTTTTTGTTTACATCACCTCCCCTCCCCTCCCCTTCCTTCCATTAAAATCCCTCCCCTCCCCTCCCCTCAGTTGAACTAAACATAGCCTTAAAATCTCATTCTCCCTTCTTTTAATTTTTGGTAACTTTATATTTTAAAATTTGTATTTCATACCTTATAATAATCTCATCTTAATTCTCATTAGGAAAATTAAATAAGAGTAATAATAATTATAGTAATTTAACAATCATGCTTATTTTTAATAATGAAATAAAATAAAAGACACCTATTTAAAATAAACGGTATTTAAAACTGTATAATCAGTTCATCAATGTGTTGGCTTTGTAAGTTTTCTTAACCTTTAGAGTAATACATTCTCAATTCATCTTTGTTGCTACATTAATAATTTTGTTTCATGTAAAGACAATACATTAACACATGGCATAATACTTGTCAGAAAGTAGATGTTTTATTTTTGTTGCATACAACATTTAGAAAAGGACATGAAAAATAATAAATGGTATTTAATGTATGTTGCAGTGATGAGATAAATTATTGAAAGTATGAACATTCACGGTATTGATATGAAGCTAACAGTTGGTTTCACAGTTGAGCCAACTTTCTATATACAACAAATAAATCTACCATATTAATAAAATTATATTAGTGTTATTTAAGTAATAAGAGAATATGGTAGGTTTACTTGTTGTATATAGAAAGTTGCTCCACTATGGAGCCAATTGTTGGCTTCATAGGAAAACCGTGAACATTCATGCATGATTGGTATCAGACCAATAAGCAAAGAAATGCAATGTACTCACTCATCACCCAATAAATTCAACTCCCATTTTTCAATTTCTTTTAAATGTAGAAGCATTAAATTAACATTATTCCAACTATTCATCTTTACAACCCCACAACATACAAAGAAACACCACAACTTGTGCATGTGAATGAGTTTTTCAATGTAGCAATCATTGTTTAATGCTTGATTTATTTTACATCAATTATCATGATTTCTATATACACCAAAAGCATATACTATTGAAATTAGTTTTTAATAATATGAGAATGTTCGGGTGAACAAGAGCTTCATTTTAAGAGCAATATTGATATGGTTTATTATCATACATCAAATATATTTTGGTTATGAAATGCTTGAATTTTGTAATTGTAAAAATTATTTGATACATGAGCATGTGCGTGTTTATGGATTGGCTATTGTAATATTTGGTACATGAACACGTGAATATTTATAGACTGACCCTTGTGATATAAAATGAAATATGGATGGCTATATGGATCAGCCAGTGCGGCTCTGCTGCCGGCAAATAATATCTAATGGTAGCCGACGGGTCAACTGTTGATCGAAATATTAAGCATGATCATGTGAAATGGCCAAGTGTTACATCCACCAGCAACATTTAAAATTGAACGACTAAATGTACTGGTTAACGTATTAATTAATGATAGCCAATGATGTGGAACGGTCAGGTGATAATGTCACATTTAACAAAGGATATGAATAGCTATATATACATGTGCCAACCAGTGCGGCTCTGCCGCCGGCGACAGACAACACAAATTAAGTGATAGCCGATGAGTTAAATAAATGATGCTTTATATATAGCCATGTGAAAGTTGACTAAAGTCGTGATTGTGAACGAACATTATATGGACTAACATGATACTGAAAAAACAGTTAATAAATTCTCCAAATTTATGGAGAAACGAAAATTGAGGAGATGGTACCAAAAGTTACCATATTATACCAGAAGTTACCACATAATGATGATATCGTGGTATAGTGAAACTAGAAGCTACCACGTTATGATTAAACAAAATGATGAAGTGGTACAAGAAACTTGTTAATGTTATATACAGAAAGCTTGGCTTTTGATGATATTACACTTTTACCTTTTATGAATGAGAATCATGTTAGATTAAACAAGTTCTATGTTCTGTTGTTTTGCTCTTAGATAGAATGGGTCGTCATCGGGCGAACAGAAGATCATTCTATCAGTTACTTGCGAAACAATAATTATGGTTCACAACCTAGATGGAAATGAAACCCCCATTCGAATGGTTGTAGTGTTAACGGTACAGTTGGTCTTGACTAATTAGTTGCACTAGTACATTTATGTATTGAACAAGATCCCAGAGAGGAGAAGTTCGTTTTATACTGATCGTCGTAAACGAACTAGGCCTCGGTTAATTACTGTGTTCTCTTAACCCGTAAGATATTAAACAGACATATATATGCAGTACATATTACTTTGATTCACTTGTGTGAGGTTCAGTTTGCTGGATTAATATTCCTAATGTTTTGGGTAATATTGTTGTATGTATGATGTGTTGTTAGGATATTTACGGTCACCATGTGCATTAGTTTGATGATGTCCCCGAAGTGAGTTCATAAAGGTTTGTTATGCTAAACCCTGCAGGTGGATTAACTTCCGGCAAAATAATAATGTGATGAACGAGCGCTAGCTTCGGTGAGATAGATAATATATTAATTAATTCTTGATTATCAATAATCGAATTAATTAATGGACATTATATCTTAAACATGGGGAGGTAATGTGGGTAATTATAATTGGATTCTCAAATGTAATTTGGGCTAGAAAAAGGGAGTGCAATAATATTATGTTAGTGGACCGTAATATTATTTAAATAATTGGAAAAGTGGGCCTGGCCTACAGTTAGTCCATTACTTAAGAAGCCCTATTCATAATCTCCTAAGGATCCCTACTGTAGAAGATCCAAAGGTAATCGATACCCGGTGATCATCTATAGAAGACGATGAAGCACGACCCGAAGGCCGAGGATCGTCGACCAGCTGGAGGACCGCCGCTCCGATCGCGACCAACCGGCGAGCCGATCGACGCGACACAATCGGCCACCCGCACGCTACACGACCCGCCGACCCGACCGCACGACACGAGCCGATCCCGCCATCCGTTCGTATGATCCATCTTCCGTTCGTATGCTGTTTTCGGTCATCCCAAGTCCATCAGATTCAGAAAAGTTTTAAGCTGTAAGTTTTCTACGTCAAACCTTTAGATCCGCTGCGCATAGGTTTACGTTTGCTATTGAATTCGTAACTTGTACATAATGAGATCCTCATAGATCACAACAAAACTATCATTGGATGATTAAACAAATTGAGAAAGTGGTATCAAATGCTACCAGTTATGGGTGATCACACAAAATTATTTCTCAGTATATTATATGAGTCTAAAAGAATATATCATATGACGAAATCACATTGAGATACGAGATCATACAGATATTACAAAGTGCTCTAGAAAAAGCACACATGAAAATAATTGTAGCCATGAAGTACTACACACTTATCTTGAGAAAAAGCGTAATTAATATATTATTACTGAAGAACAAGTACATAAAGTTTAGATGATGGAAATATGAAGAAGAGACAGTAAATACTTGATAAGTACAAAATACAGAAAGATTACATAATAGAACGCATAAAATAGGGGTGCGTCTCGAGAGTATAAAACTCCGTATCTCTGCCACCCATAAACGGTATTTGGGTTCATAATGAGAGATCTAAAGGATCAAAAGATCTTTTGCACTTGAGCCCTTGTGTTCCCACAGAATTTTGAAATGTGATGCATTCTTGAAGCTTTTTGATAAGATCAGCAGGTGTATCTGCAGATTTGAATACTTCTCTCCTTGAAGGAGATATAAAGTTTTGATATACTTCTTGGTCTAAAAATCCAAGCAAACCATGAAAGTTATTAAAATTCAATAGACCTATGAGCTTGGTATGAAATTTCAATTCTGCCCAAGAAGTAATGGTAAACATTGTCATTAGCGTTCCATAACCACCTGGAAGAATGATAAAAGCATCGCTATTGTTCACCATATCCATCATACAGTCATATGTAGAATGAGTTAGCATCAAACTTGTGGAATCCTTGATGACCCTTGTTGAAGCTCTACGAAAATGTATGATACTTTTAACTTCTATCTCAAAACATTGTCCATCCATTAACAGACTATCAAAGAAAGTGATGCTAGTCCCTCCATATAGTAAATTGATTTTTTGATTCTCCATCTCCTTTACTAACTGATTTACAATATCAATATTTTGAGAAAACTTACCACTTTAGAACCACCAAGAACGCACATAGTTTTGATCGGTTGAAGAAAATTATTACCTTGCGAAGACTTTGAAATATCCAAATATTTATTCATAAATTAAATTTTTTCAAAATTTGTGAGATATATGATTATGATGAATGACTCGCTATTTAAAATGGAAATTATAACAAAATGATAAATAATTTTACTGTTTTCTTCTGACAATTGCAACTAATAGATAAGGTGTTGGGTTTTAAATAAATCTTATATGTCGACAGCTAGAAGATTTTTTGTAAAATTACAATAAAACATACTAAAATGTATTAGTATGATTTTTCATACTAACACGACCAGTCTTTACAAACTTTATTTTTTGAAACAAGATTTCGAGACTATAACGTTCTTCTTCATTTTTGAAATGAATCCATGAAGACATAAGCTCACGATGCACATACCCACTATAATGTGTCTTAACAATCTTGTTGATAAACGGATTTAACCAACGTAATTAAGGTAAAAAGTACAGTAAAGATTGCAACAAATATGATTTTTATTGAAGATATTGAAGTCGGTTATAGAATTGGAAGGTCGGTTTTTCTTAGTACACAAAGTCGGTAGCAGAGAAAACCGAGTTAATTAATGTAGGAGTTTTTCTGTCTTGGAGCCGAATCCTCGTATCGTCTTTAATGCTGCTATTTATAGTTATGCTTGGCACAACTCCCAAGATAAATTAGCTTTATTTAATGAGGATTTGACGGCTTAGGGGCGGCAATGACGTAGGCAAGCTTTTTAGGTAATGATGAGCATGGGCGCTCCTCTATCTGTGTGACAAGCGTCACTTCTGTCGGGTTGAAGTTGGTGTTATTCGCGAAGTCGGCTTTTCGATAGAATTTTAGTCTTCCATGACCTCCGATAAGCTGCTCTCTAACCGAGGTGGCAATCTCGAGGTTTTAGCGTTTTATCATGACGACCTTAGGGAGTTATTGTTTGTTTTTGGACGTTGTTGAGAACCGAGGTGATATTTCCAAGGTGCCAATCATTTCAAATTTCATTGTCAAAGACCTGGTTCGTGGTTTGGCCTTTATGAAATCTTTAATCTGTCCTTTGTCACATGGTATTTAATTCTGATAACAACATAGAGGCCCCTGGCATTAAGAAGTACGCAAATAAGTGTGCTTTTTAATGACATCCTTTCCTCAACCGTCCTCCATTTCTGGATTCGTATATAGATCCTTTACAAGTTAAGCCGAGGTAATTTCCTTAGACAAGAATCACATTTCTACTCCTTTGATAGAGCTATACAAGACCAGAAGACGGTTAAAGAGCAGTTTTCGAGAGGTTACGAACGTGTCTTCCCCACTACTCTTCCCAACGGGCACGTACCATAAATTTCGGATATTAATTTCAACAGTTTCGGGACACGCGTACGTGCGAGATTACACCTCAAACTTTATGTCAGAATTAAGGAGATTTCCCTCAAACGACGCGACGGTTTCTCACGCGCCTCTCCATCTTCAACGGTTAGAAAATATCGTATATATATACATATAGGTTCACAGTCTCCATTTACGAAATCTTCATTCAAGCAACTTTTCCATCTTTTCGATTATCTAATTGTTTCTTTCACCTTTCCTTCTATTCTTCCTTCATATCTCGACAAATCCAGAATTCCTTAAGAGTTTACTACAATTTTCGATAAGCCCTAATTTTCTCTTTCTATTTCTTAATTCCTTTGCGTTGTCCTACTTCGCGAGTTGGTACGGATCCCCTCGTCGGTTAGAATATTTGCTCCTTATCCGGGAGAAAGAATTCACTGTCCTCCCCCCGGTTGTATTGGGATTTTTGCTGAGAGCTTAAGGTCGGGGCTCAGGTTTCCTTTAGACAACGTGATCACCGATTACTTGCGTGATTGGGGGCTTAGCATCAGTCAAGTGACCCCTAATAGTTGGAAGAAGATCATAGGAATTATGGTTCTTCTGGCGCAGAAGAAACAGCCTTTCCCAACGATTGATGAATTGAGAAGTATATTTCATTTCAAAAGGAGTAGGGAACGCGAAGGGGTTCCACCAACTGGTTGTTTTTTCTGTGCGGCAAGGCCGCAATACGACTTGAAGATGGGGTAGCTGATCACAGGAATCCCAGAGACTCTTCATGGCTTCCAGGATGAATGGCTGTGGGTTGGTGGGGATTGGCAATCCCCCGACTTCCGACTTGAGACACCCATTGATGGGATGACAATCCAAACCCGAGTTGTTTATTCTTTTCGTAAGTCCCTCTCTTCTTCCCGAAATCTCCTGACGACATGTTTTTCTTTCGCTAACAGGTCGGGCCTTTTCGTATTTGTAGCCAAAAGGAAGTCAGAACCCAGACTCAACGGGGAATTCAGGGAGAAACTCGAGGATTTGGCAAAACTAAGTGTTTCGGAGCGTAAGTGGTCTCTGCTAACGAAGAATTCAAAGCTTGCTGATGCCAAATTAGGAGCGAAGAAGGCTATTCCCGACTTCGATCCTGGTAAGTTTTCTATTGCTTAGGTCATTTCTTCGTTTGCTTTCCTTTCACTTCCACATAAATTGAAGGAACCCTTTTGCTGTATATTTTTTTCCAGTTTATTACCCGTTACTTGGTTTCTTCGGTTTCAAATCCGTTCGAGAGGCAAAGGATTATCGACGTCGATTTTCTGTCAAATATACCGAAATGGGTCGTATGAACTTTTTAGAAGGATTGAAGAAGAAGGCGGCGAGTCGTGCTTCTAGAAGTGCCGACATGGGGGTCACGTCGGTCCCACCAGAGGCGATTGTGGTACCGACCCCAATCATTGAGTCTGCTTTGGAACCTGTTCCCTCGACGAACATCGGGATGACGATTGCAACTCTTGTCGCTGCCCCTGAAGCTGAAAAGGATGTTATCCCAGAGACTGAGAAGGATGTCGCAATGGCTAGCCCAGATCAGCATGTGATTATATCTAGTTCAGAAGAAAACGAGATTGCTAAGAAAACTACCGAAGGTTCTTCAACTCAAAAGAAGAAGAAGAAGAAGAAGTCGAAGAGAAAGGCTGGTGATGATTTCGAGGTGGCAGAGGAGCGACGGTCCAAAGCAAGACAGGACGTCGGTCAATTATCCCTCGAGAAGAATGCTCCTGTTCACCAAGATGGGGGCGACACGTATCTGCCCATTGATGAAGAAAGGGTTCTCAATATCAATCTTCCTGAGGACATAATGGAGAGATGGTTTACCCAACTCCATTCCATGATAATTCCAAAATTCAAGAACAAGTTTCATCAGCCTCCGCATGTGATGGAGGCAGCTCGGGTTCCATTAATGTCATGGGACCCTTGACAGAGGCGCGAGTTTCTGGGTTGTCTAGTGCTTACAGATTTAGCTACGCCAAGGCCACCTTGGGGAGAGCCTTGGTCGGCCTCTGTGCAATGGAAGATGAATTTCGAATGAATGCGGCAGCGTTAGATGAGCGTAAGGACAAGATGGAGTTACGCGACGGTCAAATAATGTCCTTGGAGGCGGACAAGGCTACTCTGATGGCTGAGGTTGAAGAAAAAACTGTTCAACATGCTACAGCAAAAACTGAAGTTGAAGATTTGACTGCCGAGAAGAAACGTCTAGAAGACGAGGTGCGCAAGCTTACGGCGCAGATTGGTGCGTCCGAGATGGAGGTCAGAAATAATTTGAACCGCTACTTGAAGGAGCAAGAAGACCATCAACGAACTCGGGAGGAGCACCAGAAAACTCGTCAAGACCGTGCCGACAAGGAGGCTCAATTAATACTTTTGTCAGAAACTCATGCAGCCGAGCTAGCGAAGATGGAGAAAGACAAGGCGGACTTCGGAGAATTGATGCATGCCCAAGGTGTGGAAGAGGGTAAGGAACTCGGGAGGCAGGAGTTTAAGGGTTCTGCCGAGATGGAAAGGGATATCGAACTTAACTCTTGCCTGAATCTCCTCTGGGTAATAGATCGGTTTGATTCAGGACTTTATGGCGTCGGAGATCTAAAAGCTATCATCCTCATGAAGATGGAAAGGTTTGGGTTCGATCCCGAGATCGAAGAGATTCACGTCCCCGCTGATGAAGATGAACGTTCCTACTGTGAAATGGTATTGGAGAACACCGAGGCCAATGTAGTGGCTCGTGGGTTTCCTCCTTTGGATTCTGATAGACGAGCTGTGCTTCAGAAAGCGTATGTCAACATGGTTCTCGAAGGAGAGAAAGAAAAAAGGGCAGAATTTGCTGATGTATTTATCTCTACCCTTGCCGACTTTGCCGTTGAACAACATCTCGATCTACTGACTCCGGCTCAGATTAAGAAAGAAGTAGTAGAATACGCGGAGAAGTTCATTGCTACCGTAGTTGAAGAGAGTACGGAAAACCCCCTTGAAGGGATCGAGCTGGTGAAGGGAGTTGGTGACGTCAATGCCGCCAAAGTTAGGATCACACCAGATCCCCAAGCCATGGATGCCGCAATCTTCTCCAGACTGAGTAAGGTGGTTAAGGATGGTTCCGAGGTCCCGGAGAATGAAGAGGAGATTCCGAAGGGTGTGGATATTTCTGAAGCTGGTACTGATAAAGACATGGGAGATCCTCAGGCCGAGGTCGAGCAAACCCAAGGCGATTCCTAGGCCGTGATCGAGAAGGATGTTGATGCTGGGAAGGATTTTGCGTAGATGATGCTTTTGACTTTTTCGAATGACTTTGGCTTTTGTTGTTTTTTTAATTCTCTTTTGGATGTGGACCATCATGTTGGCACATCTCTTCGCATTTTCCTTTTAATTGTAAGAAAATGTTTTATTTGAACTGAAATGAAGATTTTCCCTTTCAATGATTTGTTTGTCTTTCGCGCATTGTTATGTTAAGTCAGTATCTTCGGATTCTATTGGTTCCTTATCTGACTTAAATTATCTAAGTCGTTTCCCGACTTGAGGCACTTTTTACCGTTTTTCGGAATGCCAGTTGTTTGAAATACCAACTTTAAAATTCAAAGTTTATAAAGAGTCGTCAGTTAAAACAAACTGATCTCAAACACTCAGGGTCCTTTTACAAAACATCAGTTGATAAACCGACTTCAGGCACTTAAGGCCTTTTTACAGAACGTCAGTTGAAAAACCGACTTTTGGTACTTGAGGCTTTTTTACAAAACGTCAGTTGAAAAAACCGACTTTAGGCACTTAGGACCTTTTTTCAGAATGTCAGTTGGAAAACCGACTTCAGGCACTTAAGGCCTTTTTACAGAACGTCATTTGAAAAACCGACTTTAGGTACTTGAGGCCTTTTTACAAAGCGTCAGTTGAAAAACCGACTTTAGGCACTTAGGGCCTTTTTTCAGAACGTCAGTTGGAAAACTGACTTTAGGCACTTAAGGCCTTTTTACAGAACGTCAGTTGAAAAACGGACTTTAAGCACTTAGGACCTTTTTACAGAACGTCAGTTGAAAAACCGACTTTAGGCACTTGAGGCCTTTTTACAGAACGTCAGTTGGAAAACCGACTTTAGGCACTTAGGGCCTTTTTACATAACGTCAGTTGGAAAACCGACTTTAGGCACTTAAGACCTTTTTACAGAACGTCAGTTGGAAAACCGACTTTAGGCACTTAAGACCTTTTTATTGATAGAATTTTTTCAGATATTGTGCATTCCACGGGTATCGATGTGGTGTCCCGTCCAAATACTCTATCTGGTAGGCCCCATTGGTTAAAACCTTGCTTATCCGGAAGGGACCTTCCCACTTCGGCTTTAATGGTCCAGGGTCGGGTCCCAAAATTCTTTTGAGTACAAGATCGCCGATCTTAAAGAGACGAGGGCAAAGCTTGGAGTTGATATATTTTTCGCTTCTCTGTTTATAAGCAGCGTTCTTGAGTTCGGCTTGTGCACGTAGTTCATCCGCCAAGTCAAGATTGGCTCTCATATTAACTTGGTTGTGTTCTTCTTCAAAATTTTGCACACGATATGTTGGGGACCCAAGTTCAACAGGAATCATTGCTTCCGATCCATAGGCTAATGAAAAAGGTGTCTCACCGGTTGAGGATCGAGTTGTAGTTCGGTATGCCCAAAGAACATTGGGGAGTTCCTCAGGCCAAGCTCCTTTTGCACTGTCTAACCGCACCTTGAGACCATTCTTTATAATCTTGTTCACGGCTTCAACTTGACCATTCGCCTGTGGATGATATGGAGACGACAAAAGGTGTCTGATCTTGTATTCTTCACAAAATTCTGCGAGTCTCTTGCCCTCAAATTGCCTGTCGTTGTCAGTTACGATAGAATTTGGAACACCGAACTGACATACTAATGTTTTCCATATGAAGTCAATCATCTTCTGTTCTGTGATCGTGGCTAATGGTTCTGCCTCGGCCCATTTTGTAAAGTAGTCGACCGCGACGACCGCATACTTGACTCCTCCCTTCCCAATTGGTAAGGGTCCAATTAGGTCGATCCCCCATTTTGCAAAAGGCCACAGACTGAATACCGACCTGAGTGGTTCTGGAGTCAAGTTGACGTTGGGTGCGAACTTTTGACACTTGTCACATCTTCTTACCCAATCTGCAGCATCTCTTTTCAAAGTTGGCCAATAGTATCCTTGCCGCAGAATCTTATAGGCTAAAGCTTGAGACCCCGAATGGCTTCCACAAACTCCGTCATGGATTTCTTGCAATACGAAGAGCGATTCTTGCTCAGGTATACATTTTAGCAGCGGGACCGAGTATCCTCTTTTATAAAGCGTTCCATTGTCCAGAGTGAACCGAGTTGCATGAGTTTGCAAGGCCCTTGCTTCTTTGGGATCTTGTGGTTGGGCCCCAGTTTCGAGATATGCTATAATGGGATCCATCCAGATAACAATTTGGTCCTTGGAACCTGGCTCGGTGCGGGCAATTTGCTTTTCCGAGGTAGAAGGAAGTTCTTGTGTGCCGACCTGGACGTACTCTACGTCTTTAATCCTCGCACTTGATGCGAGGTGTGACAAGGCGTCAGTTTGAACGTTAGAAGTCCGTGGGATGTGTTCAATTTTGAACTGAAACTTAGACAATCTCTTCATGGCCATCGCTAGATATGGCATTAAGCGTGGTTCTTTAACTTCAAAGGTACCAAGTATTTGATTAACTAGCAATTGCGAATCCGAAAAGATGTTAATGTAAGTTACGTTCATAGCCTCTGCCAGGTTCAGCCCCGACAATAATGCTTCGTATTCAGCTTCGTTGTTGGTAGCGGGAAAAAGGAATTGAATCGAGTGACAAAAGACGCGTTGATCAGGATCAATTAGGACGATCCCTCCCCCCGCTCGATTCGCGGTTGATGATCCATCGACATACATCACCCAGGGGTGATCGCTGATAACTTCCTGTACTCCTGGTGTGAACTCGGTGATAAAGTTGGATAAGACTTGTCCCTTAACGGCAGTCCTCGGCTTGTAGTGGATGTCGAACTGCCCTAGTTCCACGGCCCATTTGACCATCCAACCCGATATGTCAGGTCGGTGGAGAATTTGTCGTAGTGGGAACGCGGTTAATATTGTAACCGAATGTTCTTGGAAGTATGGTCGCAATTTCCGAGTTGCAGTGATGAGCGCAAAAGCCAGTTTTTCCATTGGCGGGTATCTCAACTCGGCCTCATGGAGAGCTTTACTGACATAATACACTGGATATTGCTGGGAATCTTCTTCACGGATAAGTACCGCGCTTATCGCTGAGTTGCTGACTCCGAGGTACAAATACAGCATTTCATCGAACTTTGGTTTTTGCAGAGTAGGAGGTTGGGATAAGGCTGCCTTAATGCTATCCAGAGCTTTTTGGCAATCATCGGTCCACTCAAACCATTTTCGTTTTTTTATTACGTCAAAAAAGGGTTTGCATCGATCTGTAGACTTGGATATAAATCGATTCAGAGCAGCGAGCCGACCTGTGAGTCCTTGCACTCCTTTAACCGAGGTCGGTGACTTCAAGTCCATAATAGCTTTGATCTTTTGGGGATTTGCATCTATTCCCCTTTGACTGACTACATAGCCTAGAAATTTACCCGACTTCACCCCAAACGTACATTTCTTAGGATTTAACACCATGGAGTAATCGCGTAAAATTCCAAACATTTCATTCAAATGGGTTATATGATCACTAGCATACACCGATTTTACAAGCATGTCATCTACATACACTTCCATGGTTCGCCCTATTAGTCTAGAAAACATTTTGTTGACCAACCTTTGGTAAGTGGCCCCGGCGTTCTTCAATCCAAAGGGCATCATGGTGTAGCAGTACATGCCCCTTGCCGAGTAGAAGGAAGTGTGTTCAGCCTCCTCAGGATCCATTGGAATTTGATTGTATCCCGAATATGCATCCATGAAGCTCATCAGCTCATGACCCGAAGTAGCGTCCACCATGTAGTCGATGTGTGGTAACGGGTAACTGTCTTTTGGGCAGGTAGTGTTGAGGTCGGAAAAGTCGATGCAGAGACGCCACGTCCCGTTACTTTTTCTCACTAGGACGGGATTGGACACCCAAGTCGGGTATTTGGCTTCTTTGATGAACTTGTTATTAATGAGCTTGTTAACTTCTTCTTCTAAGGCATGTTGTCGATCTGGACCGAGTTTCCGTCTCTTCTGGATGATAGGTTTGATCGTGTGATCAATGTTGAGTCGGTGACAGGCTACCTTCGGGTCTATCCCTTTCATGTCTTCGGTTCGAATGGGCCCTGGAAGGTCAGCTCCAATACGAAGTTGTTTATCACAAATTGGTTCATCAATATAAATGATTTCTATTTCCTCGGACGGTTCAGCTCGGTTTCTTTGCTTCTTTTCTTTGAACTGGCTACGTGGATCTAGCTCATCTTCTTCCATGACGGGTTCCTTTCCCGATCTTTTCCCTCTATCTCGGTCCCAATAAGCTCATTAAGGTTGGAAGTGTTTAAGGTCGGAATTGCCGAGGTTGGCTGAGTCCCCAACAGAGTGGGAATATTCTCAAGATCGACATTTCGAACGTCTCCAGAAACTGAGTTTTGCAGAGTCCGGGTACAGTCGATCTTCTTATCCTTCTCCTCAGTGCACATTTCTATGTTGTGGACCTCTCGGGAAGGAATTGCTAAGATTAACTCACGAGCTTCTCGCTGATCCCCATAATGAGTTCCCTCGCCATCAGCGGTTGGGAACTTGATTGCATAATGAAAAATAGACACTGCCGCTCGTAACTTGTATAGGGCCGTCCTCCCAATGATGGCATTATATTCGTTATTGATGTCCATGATTTTGAAGTTTTCCATGATGACCTTGGAAGTTTGCCCATGACCTCCGAACCTGATGGGAAGAGTGATTTACCCCAATGGAAGAGACACGCTCCCGTTGAATCCATGGATCTTATCGTTGCAAGGGCGAACGTCGGCTGGGTCAAGTCCGAACTTCTTAAAGGCTTGAAGTATAAGGATACTTGAGTATGCGCCTGTATCCACCATTATACGGTGGACTGGAATTCCGCAGATTGGGGCGGTTATGAGTAATGCATCAGAATGAGGATGATCGAACAAGCTTGCATCTTCCAATGTGAAAGTGACTGGACAAGTGCGCAAGTTAATCGTTTCTCTCAAATCAGTTGTCATTACCTGCTTTCCCGAGTTGTACGCTTTTCTAGCATATGCTTTTGCTTGCTGACGTGAGGATGTCAACTCTTCTCGGTTGGTATTAACTCGGGGAACAGAACCTAACCGAGCTGAAATTTGTGGAGTGTGGTCAGTGTTAGAACTTTCGAGTTCCCTATTTCTCTTCCCAAGTCGGTCTTCAGCCGACTTGGACTCGTTTGGCCTGAGCATGAAGATCTCCTTTTCTCCTTGTTGCAGACGAATTCTTTTTGTGTTCATTGCTTCTTCATCTTCCTCATCTCGGTCAGGAATGTGAGCTATTTGTCGCCTTTCTTTGCCTTCATGTTTGGTAAATCTTCTCATCTGTGGATTTCCAATCAGCTTCATGAGGGCAGACAACAGACTCAGGCATTCATCGGTGTTGTGACCTGGTGATCGATGGTAGTCATAGTACCGTGATTTATCCAGCTGACTTTCGGGAGTCTTTACTGGTCGGGCTTCAGGAATTATCCCTTTTCCTTTGATCTCTTGATAAACTGTTGCGGCACCGACCGAATAAATCGATCGGTACCCTGTGGCCAAGTCCTCCTTGTATTCTTCTAGCAGCTTTCATGTCTGTATCGTTGGGTTCACTCTTATACGGTTCTCTGAATAGTGGACTTTTGGACGAGTTGCCGAGGTGCTTCTTTTTCTTGTTTTCGGAAGTCGGTTTCTGACCTTTTGATGATGAGAACTCGAGGTCAGGAACCGACATGGACTCCTCGGCGATGACATGTTGTTGAGCACGAACAAGGAATTCTTGAAAGGTGCTTGGTTTGTTTTGACATAGTGCCCAGCAAAACATGGATCTTGGCTTTAAGCCCGATATTGTCGAGATAAGGAGCGTCTCCGGATGCAAGGTTCTATATTTTGCACGCGTTCATTGAAACGTACAATGTAATCTTTCAAACTTTTATCTTCCTTCTGGACTATATTTGTAATTGATTCCTTCAGTATTAAGCTCACTTGGGCCCCGATGAAATGAGACCTGAAAGCCGATCTAAGTTGACACCAATATCGGATCGATTCGGTCGGGTTGTTGAAACAGTGGCCGGACTACATGGGGAACTCTGTGACGCGCCCAGAATGACTTTCAGCGATCATCTCTGGTTGATTCATCTCTGGCAGGTTCATTTCTGTCGGAAGTATGTTGTCCGCCGACGACGGAGGTGGATTGTTGTTGCGAGGTTGTGAAGTTGCATGTGATGCCGCTTGATTGTTGTCACCCCTTTGTACGGGGGGGACTCGTTGTCTTGCCGAAGTTATCGGGGCAAGGGATTGTCCCGGCACCCTTTGTGATGGCCCTGGCATGGTTTGGGCCAACAAAGCAGTGAGCCCCCGGGCAAATTCTGGGTTCTGCATGAGCGTGGTGAGGTCCGGCATCACATGCACCGGATTGTGTTGACCAGTAGGTGCCTCCACAACGCGAACGGCGCTTCCCATGGTCGTCGGATTATCCTGTCCGGATTGCGACATTCTTGGTTTTTGAGATGTGTTGTATTTTTATCTCGAAAATTAACTCCAAATATCTTATGGAGCCCTCCTTCTAGCGCCAAAATGTTGATAAACGGATTTAACCAACATAATTAAGGTAAAAAGTACAGTAAAGATTGCAACAAATATGATTTTTATTGAAGATATTGAAGTCGGTTACAGAATTGGAAGGTCGGTTTTTCTTAGTACACAAAGTCGGTAGCAGAGAAAATCGAGTTAATAAATGTAAGAGTTTTTCTGTCTTTGAGCCGAATCCTCGTATCGTCTTTAATGCTGCTATTTATAGTTATGCTTGGCACAACTCCCAAGATAAATTAGCTTTATTTAATGAGGATTTGACGGCTTAGGGGCGGCAATGACGTAGGCAAGCTTTTTAGGTAATGATGAGCATGGGCGCTCCTCTATCTGTGTGACAAGCGTCACTTCTGTCGGGTTGAAGTCGGTATTATTCGCGACGTCGGCTTTTCGATAGAATTTTAGTCTTCCATGACCTCTGATAAGCTGCTCTCTAACTGAGGTGGCAATCTCGAGGTTTTAGCGTTTTATCATGACGACCTTAGGGAGTTATTGTTTGTTTTTGGACGTCGTTGAGAACCGAGGTGATATTTCCGAGGTGCCAATCATTTCAAATTTCATTGTCAAAGACCTGGTTCGTGGTTTGGCCTTTATGAAATCTTTAATCTGTCCTTTGTCACATGGTATTTAATTCTGATATCAACAAATCTATTGAATCGTTTGATCCATAGACACCTTTTTCAATCCATCCTTTATAAATGTCATTTTATCTTCTCAATTTTTGGACACGAACCCAACAAATTTACATCATGTGTCACAAGTCCATCGAGTGCGTTTGAAGCACCCACCTACTCTTTTTTATCTTCGTTTCTTTGCCAAAGTACTCTGACCCATACCTGGCATATATTTATATGAATTTGGAAACTCTCCAGACAATTGAAATTTTGCTTCAATCAACCATCGAATATCATTTGAAATATTATTAATCATTAGCACCCTCAATCTTTTTAATCGAGATCAATGAATCCTTTTTATGATATTTATTGGAAGTTTTACGAATATTTGGGAGTGATAAATTAATTTTTAAATCCGGATCATTGTTAAGGAAGATTAGATGAGTTACTTGATAATTTATATAAAAACATGATGTGTATGCGATACGACTCTAGATTTAAACAGTATTCAAAAGTATTTGTGTCAGAAGACGTGATACGATTCTGGATATAAACAGTGACTAAAATATTGTGTGCCAGAGTCTACACTTAAAGTGCATTTATTGGCGCCGAAAGATGATGTGATATGTTTGTGAGATACATGTTAGAAATAAATGTCTCACAATAAATTATTGTGATCATTTTAAAAATGTTTACTGATACCAAATGATGATGGTTTGCATGATTAACTTATTCTTTATGATATTAGATGCCTTGTCCTCGATTGGTGAAAATTATTACTAACTAAATATTTATGAATTGATATTTGATGAATATGAGTATGAAAGGGGTACGATATATATGGGCCCACTACCCCTCCATGTGTGCTACTAGATATTATGGATCCACTAGATAGCCACATGTGTGTGATTTGTAACCTGAAGTTACGAGATAGTTTGATCAAATAATGCATATATGACACGTAACCTGAAGTTACCAGATGGTTTGATCAAATAATGTGTATATGACACGTAACCTGAAGTTACGAAATGGTTTGATCACGTAATGGGTATACGACATGAGATGTTATGAAAGAATGAAAATAAGTGTCGTATGAAAGTGATAAAGCTAGTAATATACCCAACTGATATGAATGAGCTCTTGAAAGAAAAATGTGCACATGACAAATGATATGAGTTCAAAGTCCTCCAAATATATGCTGAAATCGAGAACAGAATGAAGACTATGTGAGCTTCCTAAAGAAATTCAATACTGGAAATACAGGTTAGAAATTTGTTAAGATGAGGGGGAGAATAAAAGATTGAAATTTGTAAATGGATAAGCGTCACACTGAAAGTGTGCAATCATAAAATGAATGATACTGATGGTGGTGAATAATGTGAAATGATATGACGGTGGAATAATAATCTGGAAGCATTGGTATTGTGCAAATTGAAATTCTCCAAATTTATAGGTGTTGAAAGGAGGCATATAGTCATTAGTCACTGGTTATTTATTCCCCTAAAAGACCGTAACCCTAGCGCTTCCTCTCATCTGCATTGTGTCGCCTTCCATAGCGGCGGTGCGGCGCCGGCCAGTGGTCGCGCTCGACTGCCGCCCATCTTCTGCCGTCCCGGACCTCCGTTGTTGCCGCGGAGTGCTTGCGCTTGTGGGTATGTCCTGCCCTTGTTTGCTGGCGAAGTTGCCATTGGATGCGGCGAGCTCTTTGGTCATCGATTGGTACGCAATTGGTGGCGTCTTTTGCCCGCTGGTCTCGATTGGAGGTGAGTCTTCCTCCAATTTCTACTTCTGTTCCTATCTCTGTATCTTTGTGCGTATGAAGGGCCGTCTCGGGCGGTTCCGTTTTTCGGCGGGACTTCGTTCGGGGTTTTCCAATCCTGGTGCCGATGGTCTGTAGTGCTTTGGGCTGGTTGAGGGTCGAGAGGTGCGGTGGGGCTGTGATGGTGTGTCAGAGTTGAGGGCCCGAGCCGCCCCCCAATTTTGGCTAGTGGTGTTAGACGGCGGGGTTCTGGTGCTCATACGCTCGGCTAGTGGTGTTAGGCGTGCTCGGGCGGTGCTAGAGTGGGTGCGTGTTCGGTTATCCCTCCGATTGAGGCAAGTCGTTTTGGAGTTTGGTTTGTGTTCAGGCTCAACTTCTTGTATAGGCCTTGTGGCAGTTTCGGAAGCCGTCCCCTGGACTTGGATTATTCTTTGGTATCGACTGTTCTCCGTTGGTTAGAGCCGGCTGATTTGCTGTGGAAGGGCTCTTTTCGCTAAGCTCGTGTGTTTTCTTTCTCTTGTTCTGTAGTAGATTGGTGTTTTGGTTTGGGCTCTTTGCCTGTGTGTCCTTGTTCTGTGTTTTTGGTTTGGGCCGTTGGCCCCTGTGAGCCCGAGTGTGACCTTATTATCGTGTTGGGATCCCACACTCGGGCTTTACCCTGTTGGGGTCGTTTTATTTTCCTTTTGTTCTTTTTATTCTCCCCTTGGGAGCTTTTAGTGGGTTCTAGGCGGTCTTTTGGCCTGTCCTGCCAGTTTAATCAGCTGTTGGATGTCTGTATTCAGCTGTTGGCTGTTTGTATTCAGCTGGTGGCTATACTTTTGCACATTATATATAATACATCTATCGTTTTGGGAAAAAAAAAAGAAAGAAAGAAAAGAGCGATGCATATACTATTGATGAAAAGTATGAAAACATGACAAGTATATACATTCGATTGATGATGAGATATCTCAATATATTACGGGGAATAATGGATATGAACATGTATCGACACAAACAAATGAATAGCACTATAAATGATATTGACGAGAATGAAATCAGCTGAAATATGAATATTGGAAACTATTGGCAGTAAGATCATTGAAATCAATTGATGATGAGAATGATTTTAAGACTGAAAGTTGCACAAAGCAAGATATGACACATTATCATGAATACAATAAGTACTTAAAAATCTGAATGAATCTATATGATACTCATACATATTATGGGAAGATTGTTATGATGAATATATGCAATACGCGTTGTATTCTTTTTTCCTTGATTGAGGTTTTGTCCCATTGGGTTTTCCCAACAAGGTTCTTAATGAGGCAATAAGGATGGCGTATTAACATGAATAATGTATTCTTTTTCCTTCATTAGGAGTTTGTCCCACTGGATTTTTCCTAATAAGGTTTTAACGAGGCATATTCATGGTATGATGAGGATTACTGGATAAATGATATGATTCCTCATGATGATAAGAGAGACTGAAGTAGCTGTACTCTTTTTCTTCGATCAAGTTTTTTTCCACTGGGTTTTCTTGACAAGGTTTTAATGAGGCAGCATATGGATCCTCCACTAAAGATGATCTATTTGAGGGGGAGCAATATTATGTTTCCACAATGATCAGGTTTTGTCTCACTGGGTTTTCCTGACATGCTGAAGCAAAGTATCTGATCTGATGGCCACAAGAGACACACTTCAAGATATGCAGATTGAGCTTTGTTCAAATAAGTTAAAATATGTTTAGGAAATAGCAGTTTTGCTATGGAGCCATCGGATGGCTTGACTTATAGAGCCATCCACACTTATTCACCAATAGTGTATTGACACATGTTCTGCAATAAATACAATTTGGACATGTGTCAATACATTAAGTGGTAGATGACTCCATAAAAAAACCATCCATGGCTCAATAGAATTTTAGTAGGAAATAGTAATTCAGGGGGAGTTTTATGAACAACACAATTATTATCTCTACATTTGAATGAATATTTTGCCCTCGATGTTGTATTATTACAAGTTGTATCATCAAAAGTCTCCTATCTATATATATATTAAACTGAAGCAACTGGGATAAACTTCTTTTCCCGCTCAAATAGCTTTTATTACTTATCATAAATTAGTTTAAGATGTCTGAAATTCAGAACTACAACAAACATTAATTCATGAAGTAAAATTAAATCACATCAATAATTTGGTCCATATACACATTAAAATCAGTCTAGCATTCAAGTAACTTTTTTGGTTTTTGTACCCTAACACACACTAGTCAACATTCAAATAACTTTTTGGATTTTATACATACACCTAAAAAGAAAAATGGTTTTTGTACTCTACATCCAAATAACTTCTTTGGTTGTTGTACTTGACACCACCTGCAAAGAAAAATGAAAAGGCAGTAAGTATATCTTTCATTGGGAAATATATAATGATGAATTTTGTGAATATATATATTCAATGCAATTAGCCTTTTATAATCGGACTTTAGAACTATTTTTTACAATGAAACAAGAATTTCTACCTTGCAAGAAATATATGTATTCACAGGGCCTGAGACTTATTAGAAAGCTCATATTTGTTTGTCGCTATTCAAGAAAATTACACCATTCATTTATAATTTTTCTTTTAATACACATATACGTCTTTCTTATAATTACAAATTACAAACTTTTTTCTGTTTAGGAATGGTTGACATGGAATTTATCTTTGTGTATTTGAGATCCTAAATTGCATTATTTTATTGTCTATTACTCGCTCATGTATAATTTATGTATAATGTTATTTTTAATGCATTCTGTACCAATCCAACTAGATTCCGAAGGATTTAAAGCTGATTTTCGAACTAAGAATGGATTTAATTTGATTGATAATTGTGACTAAGAGCAAGACATTTATAAGTTATGACTCATAACTCACTCAACTACATTTGTACAGTTCCAAAGCAACTGAATGGAAATTCATATAAGGAAAAAATAATTTTCATGATCTTGAAATTTACTATTCTAACTTAATGAGCTTACATTTTTTGTAACTCATTCAAAGATATCTAGGAAATTAAACAATCCCTTCGTACATAGCAATTTGACCATTAATTAAAGAGACTCTTTTTAACTTATTTGTTGTCTGATTATATAAAATCCTCCTACACTGATAAGAAACTTCTATTTTTTTTCTCTAAATCTTAAATTACTTCTCCAGACTCAATCTTAATTCCATTTTACAGAAATGAACTAGAATCACTAAAACATAGTATATTCATTAGAAGAACCCCTACATTCAAATACATCAACACAATGAAGATAACAAAATCTACAACCATACCAACAAGAAAAAGGAACATAGTGATAGTGAGACCCCAGGTAAGGATATTTTCAGAACCCCTAAATTCCAGGTAATGATATTTTTTTCAAAATATTCTTCCAAACAAAGAAGCCTAAATTACTTTAGATCTTCACAAATACACACAAGCATACACATAAACACGAGTGTACACACATATATAGACAAATAGATATACATCTAGGGCCAAGAGCGGGAGTAAATTTCACAGGAAAATTCTCAATTTCACCAAGCAATTCTCAATTCTCACATTCACAAGCCAACTACACTGAGTATGGCCTGAATTTCACAAATCAATTAATACAACAGAGAATTGATAATTGGGCCAAAATTTGTAACTTATACACCAACTCACCTTAGACCACGAATAGCCTTACAACCTGGGGACGCCGCCACTTCTTGCCACCATTGTTCAACCCCCGCTCGCAGATCTGGCGGTTGTTTCTCTGATGGCCGCCGTCTGTGAATTTGGAAGGAGGACAAGATTTAGAAGATAATAAATAAAAATTGTATATCCATTCCTCAAACCAAGAGGTAACGGAAGATGAAATAAAGAAGAGATATAGAGAGACTTTTTGTTTGTTTTAGGAATTGATATCAATATCAAAATTGTATATCCATTAGCCTGTGAATTGAATTAAGAATTGATGTTTCCTGGACGAAAATTTGGGAAGAGAAGAAAAGAAAAAATAGAAGAGAATAATGGCTGAAAGTTATGTTGGGTAAAAAATAATGAAATGGGCCGAAAGGAAAAGAAGAGAGAGGAAGAAAATGGGTCGTGGGTTGCTTTCAATCTTCTGGGCCTTTTCGTTTGTCTGGCCAGATCACCGTGCCCGTGGCGCGCGGAGAGGGTGGGCGGGGCCTGCATTTTGTAGGCCTGCCTGGCCCAGTAAAATGGCAGTTTTTAACTGGCTGTGGGCCGGCCCGTTAGTTGGTCCGTTTTGACATGCCTATATACATGTGATGCATATAAAGATAAAAAAATAATAATGAAAACACATAAGTAGAGACTATAAACAAATGAAGGTTCAAATAAAAATAAATTATTACCTTCACAAACTATGAGGCCAAATTTATTAAAACAAATCGTTCCAATTTGGTATTCTGCAAGTTGATTGTATTATGTGTCCTCCTTCAACAGCTTGCCATTGCAAAATGACTCCGACTTGCGTGATTATATGCTCGAGAAAATTTAGGGCAAATATAAATTTAATCTATGTGGTTGTAGCGATTCTGTGTGTTTTTTGCTTGAGAAGGTTTAGGGCGATTAGAAATTAGATCTATGTGGAACGGGGAAATATACATGATTTTTAATTGAGCAAATTTATAGATTTTTGGGCGAAGAAAATATTTGTGATTAAAATATTGGCGAGAAAAAAAGCAACTTCTATTCTTTATCTTTTTTCTATGTGTTGTATGGATCAGTACTTGCGTTTTTATTGTGTAATGTTTTTATTGAGTTGTTGTTAACAAGATTCATCAATATCTTTTGCTTAACCATATAATTTCCTATCGTAAATCAAATTTGTATTGGATATTCAAAAACCTTATGTGATGTTTGTTAGCGAATAAAACTTTCGATAAACAGTTTTAGTATTTATTTATTTATATATAAATAAAAACCTAACTATTTATATAGGATTTGTATAAGTTTCCAAAACAAAAAAAATAATATTTGATATTCTGAAAATTAATTTCAAAATATCCTTTTCTTGATCTGAATGTAAATTATTAATTTTATATTATTCATTTTTCTTATTATCAACAAAAAATTTATTATTTTTTTAGATATGAGATGTGGCTAATATAATTTATTAAGAATTAAGAAATTGTGAATAATAAAATTTGAGAATGCTAATTCTACACTGGTGAAGTCTTTTGGATCCCAACGTCTATTAATCCGATGTGTAGCCTATTTTTTAAAAAACTGGGAGATACTCTAATTATTTTGTTTATATTTCTTATTTTTAATTAGCTCATAATGAATTTTAATTTTATTTATATTCCTTAATTTTTAATTAGCTTATATTTGAATTTTTAACTTCAAGTGTTCGTATTTCACTATATTTTTTTGATATGATGATTTTATTTTAGTAAATGATGAAAATGAAATGTCATTATCAAGACATTGTTATGTAGAAGTTTCAAGGAGGACTATTCTGGATGAGACAAATACATTTCCATTGTCAAATAATGAAAATGGTATTTGTTCAAAAAAAATTGGTATAATGATTTAAAATATTATTTTGTTTTTAAAAACTACAATGTTTTATTCCATAAATTCTGCTATTTATAGTACGGTGGCTTTTGTCTTCTTGCTCGAAATAGATAAAGATGCATTTAATGTTGAGCTGCTTCGCTTGAAGCGGCGGGAAACATCAATGATTGCCTTTTTGTTTCGTTGGTCCAATCAAATGCTTTTAATGATTACTTTCTGTAGCTTTGTGATAGTCGGTTGACCTGAAGTCGGTTTACTTGCGCTGGTTTCAGATCAGTTTTGGTTCTTTTGAAGGCCTTTCGGAAGTCGGATCTTTTGAAAGTCGGTAATTCTTTACAAGTCGGTAATTCGTTCCAATACATACCGACTTGTTTCTTCAATAATACGATTAATTTCCATCTTCAATCTTTGTTACTGGATTTGATATCAACAGTGAGGCCCCCGACATCAGTAAGTATTTGAAAGCTTTTTAAATGATTGCTGATGTCGTCTGTTGTTTCACTTTATTCCGACTTGGTTTGCATTGTTTACCGACATGAGAACACTTATGGCACTTATGGCATTTGATCTGACATGGCGGCTCTTAAAAGACGTGTCCGCATTAAATGGGTCCAACGGATACAATTTTGTAACGACATGGCGTTTCAGGATATGGCCACGTAGGTTAATAATTACTGTAACGTTATGTCCTTTGAAGACACGTCCGTTACACGCGCCGTTTCCGGATACTTCTAACGGTCATAAATCAAAACCTATAAATTAAAGTCGGTTGCGATGCGCGAAAGATTCCAGTACCTTAAACTTCTTGGCTTTTTCTTGTGCTCTTTCTGTGATCTTTCCTCTGAAAATTTTCTTCGTACACTTGTTTCTTCTTCGATCTTTTCTTCAATTCAAGGTCCTTGGAAATTTCGGTAAGAATTTGCCCTAATTTTTCTCGTTTCCTTGTTCTGTTTCGAGTTTTCCTTTATTTTTATCGATCTTAGAAAAGATGTCTGCGCAAGCTGAGGATAGTAGTAGCCGAACAATTTCTGATATTCCGATTCTTACCGATGAGGATTTGGAATTGCCTCTGGAGTATTATCGGTGGGATCCTCTTCTGGTAAAAAGACTGAATCTCAATAGGGATATCATCGATGAGGACAAACGAGTTGAAGAGGACGCTATGTCGCTTCTGGATTACTGGAGACGTCCTGCTCGTCGGTGGCCAGAGCCAATTGACGAGTATAGGGGTGAGCCAAGTATTCTCACCGATGCCGACATTGTTATGCTTCAAGGAGAAGTTTATATTCCTTCTTCGGTAAAGCTGTTTGCTCCATATCCGGGTGAAAGAATAACGTGTCCTCCACCAGGCTGTGTTGGTGTTTTTGCCGACTCATTGAGGTCAGGCTTAAGGTTTCCGCTTCCCGCTTTAATCACGGATTATTTAAGGAATTGGGGAATCAGTTTGTGTCAAATAGCGCCCAATTCGTGGAAGAGAATCATTGGTCTTCTGGTATTGTTGAAGGAAAAGGGTTGGGATATGCCAACCGTTGAAGAACTGAGGAGTCTTTTTTCGTTTAGGAGATGTACCGATAGGCAGGTAGCAGATCCTCTGATTTGCTATGCTTGCGCGGGAAGACCCCAAAGTGGTTTTAAAATTGGTGATTTGATCACAGAAATCCCAGATTCTTTGCATGGATTCCAAGAGGAATGGCTATGGGTTGGCGGGGATTGGCAGACTCCAAATTTCAATAAACCTTTGATTGATGGAATGTCAATTCCGATTAATATTAATTCGGCAGTTTGTAAGTATTGTTTTTTCTTCCAGCAAACCGAGTTTGTTCTGACTTGTTTTATTTGTGTACTAACAGGTCAACAACTTTACTGTTTGCAGCCAAAAGCAAAGGACTTGAACTCAGCGCGACTTTAAGAGAAAGGATTTCTGAACTGTTCAAACTCAAGAAAACACAGCGCGGTTTTAAGTTGATTTTAAAGGATTCAAGGCTGAAAGCTGCTGGGTTGTGTCCAGAAATTTTAGACGGTTCTTTTCAACCAGGTAAGTTCGAATCGAATTTTTCAATCTTACTCGAAGTCGGTAGCTTTTGGATGTCATAATAATTCGGTTTCATACTTGCAGTGTATTATCCACTTCTCGGAGTTCTCGGTTTTAAGACCATTCGTGACGCTAAAGCCTTTCGACAAAGGAGTCCGAATTTGGAGCTTCGAACTAAAGTCGGGAAGAGCAAAGAATTGCGTCTAACAGGGATGGGTCGTAAGAAGTTAGTGAAAGCTTATCTGGAGAATCCGATCATGAATCCGCCGAAAACCGATGTCGGTGATGGTGCGACGTCGGTAGCTGCGGTTGTGGTTCCGCAGCCGAATCCTCTGGCTATTGCAGCAGAAGGTCCGATGGCTGCCAATGCCGCTGCTACTGCCACTGTTTCTGAAGTCGAGCCGGTTATTAAAGTCGCTGAAGCAAAGAATCTGCCTGTTATTGACTTGGCATCCGATGAGCCTGAGGGTGACCGCGAAATTTCCGCTGAGCATGAAGTGCCCGTTACTCGGTCAAAGAAAAGGCGCATGGAAGATGTTCCGGTTACCGAGGAACGCATGAAGAAAAAACATGACACCGGTGACCGTGATAAGAAAAAGAAGAAAGAACCACTTGTCGATCGGTCCTTTTTGCCAATGGATGAAGAGAGGTTTCTGAATTTTAAACAGCCTCGGGAATCAGTCGAGAAGTGGTTCTCGACTTTCGAATCAGTCGAGATTCCCAAGATCTCAAGCTCGGTTGAATTGCCCAACCATGTAATTGATGCTGCTCGGGTCCCTATGATGGCGTGGGATCCGAGGTCCGAGATTGGAGTATCTTCTCTCCCCAGTACATACAAGTTTAGATATGCGAAAGCTTGTTTAGGCCGTGCTCTCGTCAGCTTAGTGATGGCCGAAGATGATTTTAGACTTAACGCGGCGCAGGTTGATGAGAAAAAGCATACTTTAGAACTCAGGGATGGAGCCCTTGCATCTCTGAGGGAGGAAGCGGCAGCAAAGGAAAGAGAGTTGCAGGCTAAAGTCACCGAACAAGATGAACAGCTTATGATCGCTCAAAGTGAAATTGAGGCATTGAGAACGGATAAAGCTAGCTTGGATTCTGATGTGTTGAAACTGACAAGTCAAGTGATTGCCTCGGAACAGCGTGTGAAGATGCTCGAGGAACAACTGTCTCGGTGCGAATCCCTTCTCCGCAAAGAACAGGACGCTCACGAAGTAACTCGGAGAAGTCGGTCCGAGGTTGAGGAATTGCTGAAGAAGGACCGAGATGCTCATTTGGCAAAACTCGGCAAATTGCAGGAGGAAAAAATTAAGTTTGCCGAAGAGAAGTATAATGACGGTGTTCGAGCAGGAAGAATCCTCGAAGCGGAGGCTAACCGACTTAAAGTTAAAGCTGATTCTGACTCAGAGGACGAAGACCGGGAGTTCGAGATGAACACTTGTCTCAATCTACGCTGGATGGTTGAGCGTTTTGATGACGGTCTGTATGATATTGAAGTAGTCCGTCAGTTCCTTCTGCACAAAATCCAAAGCCATAATTTCAATCCCTCCATCGCAACAACTCACATCGAAGCTGACGAAGACGAAAAGAATTTCTGTGAGGGCCTCCTTGCTGCAATCAGAGCTGAAGCCGGTTTTGAAACCTCTGAACCAGCTCGAGAAAGGGAGGCTCGTCTGCGTCGTGCCTTCGTCAACATGGTGCTTGAGGGTGAGAAGGAGAAGAAGTCGGAGCTGGCTAACATTTTTGTGAAGACCTTATCCGAAGTTAGCTTGCAGGAAGAACTGGAGAAGATGACTCCTGAGCAGCTTCGGAAGTCGGTTGTGGCTTTCCTCGAGAGAAAAGTTGCGGAGCTTTCACAGAAGGATGATCAGTCTGAAATGATCAAGTCGTCTGAAGTCGGGGAAGAAGATACAATCTTGAACAAGCATGTCCCTGTGACTCCTTCTGAGCTTGAACAGGCTGCGAAAGCTGAAGAGGATCGAGTCTTCGACATCATCAGCCGTGTCTTGTATGAAGAGATTATCAAGAATGATGCTGGAGGAGCAACCAGAGAGGAAGACAATGCTGACGATGTGGCCAAGGCAGTTGATGAGCCGGCGAAATCGACTTAGTTTGTTATTTGTTTTTTGTGTAGTTTTTATTTTGATTTTTGAATTGTGTTCTCGGTATGTCGAGACACAATATTTCTATTGTAATGAATTATTTTATGAATGAAAATTTCGTTTTAAGTATTTCCATTCATATATTCAGCATGGCTTTTTACTTTAGCTGAATATCTCAAGTGTTAAGAAGTCGGCCAAACTTTAAATTTTTAAGTGGACGCCATCTTTTGAGATGGAAACTCGGATATTTATTTCAAACCAATCTTCAGGATTTGAATTTCAAGACAATCCGATATTATTTTTATTGTGTTCATAACCTTCCCAAGTCACTGTACTTTGGTATTCGAAGGTTATTAGTTTGGTCGAGAAAGATATTACTTTCCAAGTTAATAAGGCTCGGTTTAAATTTGAAATATCTTTCAGAAATTTCAAGTATTAGTCTTGTCCAAGTTATAAGCTTGGCTACATAAAGACTAATTGTATACCAAGTAGAAGTATCTCGGTTCTTTTGAAGAGTATTAGTCCTGTCCAAGTTTTAACCTTGGCTAAATAAAGACTAATTGTATACCGAGTTAAAATATCTCGGTTCTTTTGAAGAGACTCTTTAGCACACAATTTTATTATATACATCAAAATGTGTACAGAGTCATTGTTACATCGAGAACATTCACTGGAAATATTTCTTCAGATAAACAGCATTCCATGGATATGGAAGAATAAGTCCATCTGGCTTTTCAAGTCGGTAAGTTCCTTTTGGAAGTACTCGATTGATCTTGAATGGTCCTTCCCACTTTGGTTTCAAAGGCCCCGGATCTGGTCCAGTAATTCTTTTAAGTACCAAGTCACCGACTTGAAATGATCGAGGCTTCATCTTCGAGTTGATATATTTTCCACTTTTCTGTTTGTATGCAGCATTTTTAAGTTCTGCCATGAGACGAGTTTCGTCTAAAAGATCCAGATTGGCTTTTAAGTTTTCTGAGTTGGTTCCGTCTTGAAACTTCGTTACCCGATAAGTTGGTGATCCAAGTTCAACAGGAATGACTGCTTCTGATCCATAAGTTAGAGAAAATGGTGTTTCTCCTGTTGCATGGCTTACTGTTGTTCTATATGCCCATAATACATGTGGTAACTCTTCGGGCCATGATCCTTTTGCTGCATCGAGTCGAACTTTCAAGCCATTTTTAATAATCTTATTGATTGCTTCGACTTGTGCATTAGATTGGGGATGGTATGGTGAAGAAAAGAAGTGTTTAATCTGATATTCTTCACAAAGGGCTTCAAGTCGTTTTCCTTCGAACTGTCGACCGTTGTCGGTTATTATCGAACTCGGTATACCGAACCGGCATATGATCGATTTCCAAACAAAGTCCACGACTTTCTGTTCGGTTATCGTAGCTAGTGGTTCAGCTTCGGCCCACTTGGTAAAATAATCAACTGCTACTATAGCAAATCGAACACCTCCTTTTGCAGTTGGTAGTGGACCGATTATATCGATTCCCCATCTGGCAAATGGCCACGGACTATAGATCGATTGTAAAGATTCCGGGCTCTGATTTACATTTGGAGAGAATATTTGACATTTCACACATTTACGTACCCAATGTATCGCGTCTGCTTTCAAAGTCGGCCAATAATATCCTTGTCGAAGTATTTTGTACGCTAATGTTCGTGCTCCATGATGATTTCCACAAATTCCTTCATGGACTTCTTCAAGGACATATCGTGACTCTGGCTCAGCTAAACATTTTAGCAAGGGAAGAGAGTATCCTCGTTTATAAAGAATTCCATTATCTAGTGTAAACCGAGCAGCTCGTATGCGAAGAGTTCGGGCTTCTTTTGGATTTTGAGGTAAAGCTCCTGTTTCCAAGTATGTTATAATCGGTGTCATCCAAGTCGGTGATTTCTGTAACTCGGTATGTAAGACTTCGGGTACTGAAATAGAAGGCATCTCTTGATGACCGACTTGGACATACTCGACATCTTCCAATCCGGTACTTGATGCAAGTTTGGACAGAGCATCAGCTGGAACATTTTGTGAACGAGGAATATGTTCCAACTGAATATCAAATCGGGACATCTTCTGTTTTACAAGCGTCAAATATGGAAGTAACCGAGGTTCTTTAACTTCAAAATCTCCATGGACTTGACTTACCAGCAATTGTGAATCAGAGAATACTTTTAACTTCCTTACGTTCATGGAGTCTGCAAGACTTAATCCAGATAAGAAGGCCTCGTATTCGGCTTCGTTATTTGTTGCTGGAAAGAGAAACTTGATAGAATGACAGAACATCTTGTTCTGTGGGTCAATAAGAATGATTCCTCCTCCAGCTCGATGTTGAGTTAAGGAGCCATCAACATACAACGTCCATGATTGATCTTTGTTGATCGTCTCGACTGCAGGAGTAAACTCGGCAACAAAATCAGATAAAGCTTGAGCCTTTATTGCGGTTCTCGGTTTGTAATGAATATCATATTGACCGAGTTCTATGGCCCATTTGATTAATCTTCCCGATGTATCTGGTCGATGTAAAATCGACTTCAAGGGATAAGAAGTAAGTACTGTTATTGAATGTTCTTGGAAATAAGGACGTAACTTTCGAGCAGCGATAACAAGGGCATATGCTAACTTCTCCATCGCTGGGTATCGCAATTCGGCTTCATGCAAGGCCTTACTGATGTAGTAGATTGGATATTGTTGGCGTCCTTCTTCACGAATAAGAACAGCACTGATTGCAGAATCACTTACTCCTAAATATAGATATAGCATTTCTTCGGGAATCGGTTTCTGTAAAGTTGGAATTTGAAGGAGTGTTTCCTTTATTTGTTCCAGAGCTTGTTGACATTCTTCAGTCCATTCAAAGCATTTTCCTTTCTTTATAGACTCAAAAAAGAGTTTGCATCGATCTGTTGACTTTGATAGGAACCGATTTAAGGCAGCAAGTCGGCCGGTAAGAGCTTGAACTCCTTTTACCGATGTGGGAGGCGAGAGATCTATAATTGCCTTTATTTTCACTGGATTTGCTTCGATACCCCGTTGAGTGACGATATATCCCAAGAATTTTCCAGAACCGACTCCGAAAGTACATTTCTTTGGATTAAGCACCATAGAATATTCCCTCAGGATGTTGAACATTTCCTGTAAGTGATCAATATGATCGGCCGCATGAACCGACTTGACTAACATGTCATCCACGTAAACTTCCATGGTATGTCCGATGAGTTTGGCAAACATTTTATTAACCAACCTTTGATATGTGGCCCCAGCGTTTTTAAGACCGAATGGCATCATAGTATAACAATATAATCCTCGGGCTGAATAGAAAGATGTATGTTCTACCTCTTCAGGGTTCATAGGAATTTGATTATAACCCGAATATGCGTCCATAAAACTCATCAATTCATGTCCAGCTGTGGCATCCACCATATAGTCGATATGTGGTAAAGGGTAACTGTCTTTGGGACAAGCTTTATTTAAGTCGGTAAAATCAATGCAGAGTCGCCATGCACCGAAACTCTTTTTTACCAGAACAGGATTTGACACCCAAGTTGGGTATTTCGTCTCTTGAATGAACTTATTGTCAACCAATTTTTGAACTTCTTCTTCAAGAGCTTTCTGTCGATCAGGACCGAGTTTGCGTCGTTTTTGGACCACCGGTTTAATTGTTGGATCCAAATTGAGTCGATGAGAAGCGACCTTTGGATCAATTCCTTTCATATCTTCATGTTTCCAAGCAAATACGTCAGAATTGGCTTTGAGGAATTGTATGAGCCGAGTTCGTATTGGTTCTTGAAGATTGGCCCCAATTTGCACCGACTTGTGACAGGCAGGGTCGTCGAGGAATATTACTTCGATCTCTTCTGATGGTTCAGCTCGTTCAAGCTTGTTTTTCTCTTTAAATTGAATTCGAGGATCAAGTGCATCTTCCTCTTTAATTGGCTCTTTTCCAGGACGTCTTCCACGATCACAAATTAGATCGTTATTTGATTTTGCTGGATCAAGTTTCATCTCGGTATTGTATGATTCCGAGTTGATGAGTGTTGAGTCTTCTTGGCTTTCTTCAATATTCTCCATCATATGTACAGACATACATGATTCATGCCAAGGTTTGACCCAAACCATTCCGCGAGCTTCGTATTGATCTCCGTAGTGAGTTCCTTCTCCATTATTGGTGGGAAATTTCAAAGCATAATGAAATATTGATACAGCTGCACGAAGCTTATATAAAGCAGTCCTTCCAATGATGGCATTATATTGATTTTTAAGATCCATCACCTTGAATGTCTCCATAATGACTTTGGAAGCTTGTCCAGGAATGCCGAACCGAATTGGCATAGTAATTTCACCAAGGGTTGATGTTATTGTTCCATTAAAACCTTGTACTTGATCCTTACAGGGTTTTAACTCGGCTGGATCGATTCCCATTTGTTCAAACGTACGTAACATCATGATACTTGAATATGCTCCGGTGTCCACCAACATACGATGTATCGGTATTCCACAGATGGGTGCCGTGATTATTAAGGGATCAGCATGAGGGTGAGCAAAGTAACTAGCATCATCCACATTGAATGTTATTGGGCAATTATTTCGAGCATTAATTTTATCTCGGAGGTCGGTAGTCAGAACAGTTTTACCCGAGTTAAAGCTTTTCGAGCATACGCTTTCAGTTGCCTCCGTGATCCAAACGTTGTATTGCTGCTATTATTGACCCGAGGTACATGGTGTGAATTATCAGGATTATAATATCCTCCTCGACACATTGTTTCAGTCGAGTCTCTTTCTCTTTGATTCATCATGTATATTTCTTTCTCACTTGATCTCACTCGTTTTGGATTAATTGGACGTTCGTCATCGTCGTCATCATCTGGTAAATCCGGCATTCTTCCCTTCCGTTTATAATCAACATTTTTGGCAAATCTTTGGACTTGAGGATGTCCGATAAGTCGCAACAGGGCAGAAAGTAAACCAAGACATTCATCGGTATTATGACCTGCCGACTTATGGTATGAACAATATCTCGTTTTATCAAGTTTTTCTTCGGGAGTTCTAACAGGTCGTGGGTCAGGAAGAATCCCTTTCCCTTTTAATTCTTCAAATATAGTTGCTGCTCCCGCCGAGAATACCGTTTGGTAGCTAGATTTGACTTCATTAAGGTATTTAGTTCTGGCTTCTTGCACTTCAAGGATCTTTGGATTCCCAAATCGAGACTTATTTGGTTTGAAGAATTTATTTTTCTTCTTTTTCGACTCTTGCCCGACTTCCGACTTCAGCGAGGAAAAGTCGATATTAGGAACCGACATTGATTCTTCAGCTAAAATATGCTGTTGAGCCCGAGCTAAAAAGTCTTGAAATGAAGTCGGTTTATTTTGGTATATGCTCCATCGGAACAACGAGTTTGGCTTCAATCCGGCTATAGCTGTGACCAATAGCGTTTCGGGATGGCATTGCTCCATATTTTGTATGCGTTCGTTGAACCGAGTAATATAATCTTTCACACTTTCATCATCTTTTTGTACAATATTTGCGATCGGTTCTTTGGGAATTAAAGAAACTCGGGCCCCGATAAAATGAGAGCGAAAAGCCGTTCTCAATTGCTGCCACGTAGAAATTGATTACCGAGATAGAGAATGATACCATTTTTGAGCTCGAGGTCCCAAAGTTAAGGAAAACATCCGACATCTGAGTGCTTCATTTGCTCCATGAAGGTCCATCCAAGATGTATACTGACCAAGATGAGCATCAGGATCGGAAGTTCCATCATACAAGCCAATTTGTGGAACTTTTACTTTAATTGGAATAGGCTCCCTAGTCAAATGAGGGGCTAAAGGAGTTCCAACCTCTTGATTCGTCTCTTCTATTATTGGAGTTCGTCGTGGTGGTTCACCATGTTCATCTTGGCAAGTCTCCAGCTCAGCGATTCTCTTTCTCAACATTTCTAACTCTTCTGATTCGCGTCTTTGGCGATTCCTTTCAATTATACGACGTAATTCGTTTTGTCCACGACGAGCATGGTTTTGTTCGAGAGTATGTCGTAAATCAGAGGGTTGATCATGTCGTAGTATTTCTGGTAACGACGGAGTTGGTTGTCGCGGTCGATGCCCAGAATGACTTTCTGCAGTTGCTTCTGAGCGCACTGTTTCAGGAATATGTGTTCGTACAGGAACTACTCCACGATTTTGAGTTGCGACATCACGTTGTGATTCATGCGTTCGTGGATGAGAAGTTGCATGTGACGCAGCAGGAATTTCATTTCTTTGCGGAACTGGTGTGGGATAAGTTCGCGAATTAGCTGCGGCGGCTGGTTCTATCCTTGTGCGTGCCATAAAGTCAGTTAAATTTTTCAAGAACTCTGGATCTTGAAATAAAACTGAATAATTAATTGACGTAGATGGCACGGCAGAATTTCCAGTTGTGTGGGTGGGATGACGATTGATTCCAGCATCTGGATTACGTTCGTTTCGTCCAGAATTCGACATCTTTTTCGTATGTTATTACAAGACAAACAATCAAAACGAAAGGAGGTTTAAGCGAGCGCGGCCCTCCTTCTAGCGCCAAACTGTTGCTGTCCAGAATTAACAACTTAAAATTACACAGTTGATGTCAAGAAAATTAAGATAAATGCTTATTTGGATTTTATTGATTATGTTCACAAGAGTACAGAAGTCGGTTTTTGACTTAAAACCGAGATTGTCTTTTGTTCGTGTACCATGTGTTCGAAAGGATCCCTCGTACTATCATAAATTCTGCTATTTATAGTACGGTGACTTTTGTCTTCTTGCTCGAAATAGATAAAGATGCATTTAATGTTGAGCTGCTTCGCTTGAAGCGGCGGGAAACATCAATGATTGCCTTTTTGTTTCGTTGGTCCAATCAAATGCTTTTAATGATTACTTTCTGTAGCTTTGTGATAGTCGGTTGACCTGAAGTCGGTTTACTTGCGCTGGTTTCAGATCAGTTTTGGTTCTTTTGAAGGCCTTTCGGAAGTCGGATCTTTTGAAAGTCGGTAATTCTTTACAAGTCGGTAATTCGTTCCAATACATACCGACTTGTTTCTTCAATAATACGATTAATTTCCATCTTCAATCTTTGTTACTGGATTTGATATCAACAATATCTATTAATGATGATCTCCGAGCAACATATGGTTTATGATATGATTATACGTGCTATAAACTCTCTCTATGGGAAGGTTTTCATTGTTTACAGTTATGGGGGTACAGAAAAGACGTTTATATGGAAGACATTATCCGCTGCTCAAGGTCAAACAGAGATATTGTGTTGAACGTTGCATCCAGGGGTATAGCTTCTTTGTTGTTGCATGGTGGAATAACAACACATTCTAGATTCTCTATGCCATTTAATCTACATGAAAAATCAACTTGCAATATTAACTGTAGAACGCCTCTTGCTGAGCTTATAATGAAAGCGAAGTTGATTATTTGGGATGAGGCTTCAATGATGCACAAATATTGTTTTGAGTCTTTGGATTGAAGTTTGAAAGATATAATGAAGAATGTTGATCCCCGTAGAAAAGAGCTGCTTTTGGGGGAAAGGCTGTTGTGTTTGGTGGAGATTTTCGTCAAATCTTGCCAGTTGTTCCAAAAGGAAGACGACAAGATATTGTCCATGTAACTATCAATTCATCTGAGTTGTGGAGACATTGCACTGTTCTGAAATTGACGAAGAATATGCGATTGCAAAATCAGAAGTCTGGTGAGAATTTCAGTTATTTGGAAAAGTTCGCAGATTGGACTGCGAAAATTGGAGATGGAAATCTTGGGGAGGATGAAGATGGTTATGCAAATATTGATATTCCTGATGAGGTTTCTGTGAAGGGATTTGATGATCCGATCGCAACAGTTGTTGACGTTGTTTTTCCAACATTTTGAACTAATCCGGATGACCATTCTTATTTCCTGGAAAGAGCTATATTAGCTCAAACTCTAGATATGGTGAACTCTGTTAATGATTACCTGGTTTCGTTAAATGCCTCAGAGGCAAAAAGATATTTGAGTTTCGATTCTCCCAGTTATTTTGATAATAATGTAAGTGTGGTTAATGATATCCAGACTCCAGAGTTCCTAAATTCAATTAAGTGCTATGGCGTCCAAAATCATGAGTTAAATTTAAAAGTCGGGATGCCTGTAATGCTACTTCGCAATGTTGACCCTTCTCTTGGTTTGTGCAATGGAACTCGATTAATTGTCACAAAACTTGGAAATCATGTTATACAGGGTGAAGTTCTTGGAGCAGAAAGTTCACGTCAGATTGTTCTTATTCCAAGAATGTCATTGACGCCTTCAGATCCGAGACTCCATTCAAGTTTCAACGACGACAGTTCCCAATTATGGTGTCTTACGCAATGTCTATCAATAAGAGCCAAGGACAATTTTTATCGAGTGTGGGATAGTTGTTGCAGAAACCTATATTTAGTCATGAAAAAATGTTATTTGTAATGACGATAGTGATAATGAGCCGGTTCTTCTACTACTAATGTTGTATTTAAGGGAGTGTTCCAAAATGTGTAATTAAAAAATTTATTTTTCTTTCTTATTCTATATGCATGCTCTTTACAGATTTTTTTTTTTATTTTATTTTTAAATTTAGAGAACCAAGATTTTTTTAACACTATTCTATTTTTAACATCATGTCGCGCATCGCGCGAGTAGCGTACTAGTTCAATTATAATAAAAATCGTACTCTATATTCTTTTTCTTTCTCCCTAGCTTCATAACATTTTTTTAATCTCGTTTTTGGATTCAACTCTTCGCTTGCGTCCCCAGTTCTCACTTCTCTGTCTTTGCCCTTCTTTCTGTATATCAAATAAAAACTCATTTGACTACAGAAATTTTTTGCAGCTCATGATTTTCTAACACACTGAGTAGCAATCTGTATCTCCATTAACCATTATAGGCGATGGGAAAATTTGTTTTGACTTTTCTGCTTTTTCTCCTCATCATAAACAGTGTTTTTTCTTGGAAAAAAGAAGAGTTTAGGAACTGCAATCAGACCCCATTCTGCAAACGGGCCCGATCTCGCAAACCGGGCTCTTGCTCTTTGGTAGCCATTGATGTCTCTATCTCCGATGGCGATCTTGTGGCGAAACTCATCCCAAAGGAAGAAACCGATGAAAATACCGAAAGTGGGGAAAAGCTCACAAAGCCGCTTCTCCTCACAATATCAGCCTATCAGGACGGCATAATGAGGGTCAAGATCGACGAGGACGAAACCTTAGGTCCGCGTAAGAAAAGATTCGAGGTGCGTGATGTGATTGTGCCCGAGTTTCCAAACAAAAAGCTCTGGCTACAGAGGCTGAAAGAGGAAGAAAACGAGGAAGGCCTTTTATCAGTCGTTTATCTTTCTGACGGGTACGAAGCCGTGATTAGGCGTGGGCCGTTTGGGGTTTACGTCAGAGAGACTGGTAAAAATTCGAAGAAGATTCTGTCATTGAACACTAATGGCTTGTTCGATTTCGAACAGTTGAGGGAGAAAAAGGAGGAAAACGAAGAGTGGGAGGAGAGGTTCAGGAGCCACACCGACTCTCGGCCTCACGGTCCTCAGAGCATTAGCTTCGACGTGTCCTTTTACGAGGCTGATTTCGTGTACGGAATCCCGGAACACGCCACTAGTTTAGCCTTGAAGCCCACAAAGGGGCCCGGGGTCGAAGATTCAGAGCCCTACAGACTCTTCAACCTCGATGTATTCGAGTACGTTCACGATTCTCCTTTTGGGCTTTACGGATCCATCCCTTTCATGATCTCACACGGGAAATCCCGCGGTAGTTCGGGCTTTTTCTGGCTGAATGCTGCCGAGATGCAGATCGATGTTCTTGGGCCAGGGTGGAATGATAACTTCTCTTCCTTCTTGAAGCTGCCATCTGAACAGAAGAGGATCGACACTTTGTGGATGAGTGAAGCAGGCGTGGTGGATGCTTTCTTCTTCATTGGGCCGGGCCCGAAAGACGTGATAAGGCAGTACACGAGCGTGACTGGGACATCGGCCTTGCCGCAGCTCTTTGCCACGGCTTACCATCAGTGCAGATGGAATTATAGAGACGAGGAGGATGTTTACAATGTCGACTCCAAATTCGACGAGCATGACATCCCTTATGATGTTCTGTGGCTCGACATTGAGCATACGGACGGGAAGAAGTATTTTACATGGGACCGTGTGCTGTTTCCTAATCCGGAGGATATGCAGAAAAAGTTAGCTGGGAAAGGGAGGCACATGGTGACTATAGTGGATCCTCACATCAAGCGAGACGAGTCGTATTACATACATAAGGAGGCTACTGATAAAGGATATTATGTGAAGGATGCGAGTGGGAAGGACTTTGACGGATGGTGCTGGCCTGGATCCTCGTCATATTTGGATATGGTGAATCCGGAGATTAGGTCTTGGTGGGCTGAGAAATTCTCGTATAATAATTATGTTGGTTCGACCCCATCGTTGCATATTTGGAATGACATGAATGAACCTTCTGTGTTCAATGGCCCTGAGGTAATCCTTTGATTCTGGATCTCTTGTTTGCTCTTTTTTATACCCTTGGTTGATTTTTTTCTCCTTTTTATGGTTGATCAGTTAGTCGAATGGTTTCATCTCTTCGCCTGAAAAATTTTGGTCGATAATACTGTAATATTTGTGGTGGTAGTTTGTTAACTACCAAGTCTGACTAATACTTGTGTGAGGTCCAGTTAGCTTGGATAATGTTCACATAAAAGCTAAGGAAGGTTGACAATCTCCTTGTGCTTTTGGAGTGTTACAGAAAATATAATTTCTTAGGTTGTTGATTTTACAGACCCTGTGGACTGTGGTCAGAGTGTTTCTGCTTTCAACTTGTGAACCTGTACTTAAATAATATTAAACTGTCGCTTAGGAAACTGTAATTGAATCATAAGTTTCTTTTTTCTTAAAAAAAAAAGAAATTCCTTGCAAATTGGCTTACAACTCACACATCCAGAGGGATTCGGACCCCCAACCTCTACCTACTGGAAGAAGCTTCTATACCACTAGCCTAAGCCATTGTGGTTAATTGAACCATAAGTTAAGCTCTAGTGAATGAAACAAGTAAGAACACAACAGTACTTTACATTGAGAAGGTACAACTATGTAAACACGTAAGTTCCAACAAGAACATTAACAATTTTGTTAAAAGCATAATAGTCTAATATCTCACACATGGATTCAGCATTCAAAGACATCTGACTTTAGGTGGCCTTTGGAATGTGGCGACCTGTCAGACATGGATTTGGACAGCATAATTTAGGCATTATGCCAAGATGTCCATTATGGTTGTGCCCATTTCGTCTAATCAGTGAGGCTATCTTTTGTTTAATAGGATTGTCAGCTTTAAGGTGGGTTTCTTACCGAAGTATCAGCCTTGGTCTGAAACTGGACTTTCTTAGTTATTTTATTGATTAATAATATAAAATATCTATTTTTCCTCGTTTGGTTTTCCCTTCACTCGATCATATTATAATAAGACAATCTTCTGGTTATCCTCATTTTTCTCTCCAAGTACTGGTTGGTGACTATGATTGCCGTGATTTTCTATCTTGTTTCATTGACCGTCGCTCAAACACCATTTTTCTGTTGTCAATTGCCATTTCCCCGCAACGTTTCTGAAATGATCAATAGTGTTTGGTCCAAGAAGGAATTCCAATAAACTGCTCTCAGTACCGCACACATCCTTACCATCTTCCTATATCACATTCTCAACATCCAGAGGTCATGAATTTCATAATATTCACACATTTTCGCACATAAGAAAATATATGAACTAAGAGTCCTATATCACTAAAATAATATATTATAAAACGTATGAGTTATAGATAACTGGAGAAGATAAAGGTTACTTTGTATATCACATTCTCAACTTATATTCATATAAATACAAAAAGAATCCAAATTTGTTATTCAAAACCTTTTGACTTAGTTAGATGTATTTAAGAAGGAATGAAGTCTAAGCCATTTCTATAGACTGGATAATTCTTCGAAGACTGAATAGTGATTACTTCAAGGCCAAGTTGCAGCAGGCAGTCATGCAATGCTCCGTTTATTTACTGAAATAACTGATTTGCTCTGATACATACAAGTTTTGGCAGCTAACTTAACTCTCTAGGGTATCTGATCATTTCCCATTGCTGTAGAATTGTAGATTCTGTTAGAGCTTAGAATTTTCAAATTGAAGTATATACCGTTGGAGTATTTTATTTTCTCCTGAGTTTTTTTTTGTTCTACTTAATCCTGGACCCTAGTCTTATCAACGCATGTTACTTTTGATCAGGTTTCAATGCCCAGAGATGCTTTACACTATGGTGATGTTGAGCACAGAGAGTTGCACAATGCCTATGGCTACTATTTCCACATGGCTACTGCTGATGGACTTGTCAAGCGTGGTGAAGGCAAAGAGCGACCTTTTGTTTTGTCGAGAGCCTTTTTCCCTGGAAGCCAAAGGTATGGAGCAGTCTGGACTGGAGACAACACTGCTGAATGGGAACATTTAAGGGTTTCTGTTCCGATGGTTTTGTCACTTGGTCTTACAGGGATTTCATTTTCTGGTGAGCTGATTTTGTTGTCATCTGATATGCTACTTCAAGTTATTTTGTTATTTGCGTTCTCGGTCATCTTATATGTCTACTTTGTAGGTGCTGATGTTGGTGGTTTTTTTGGTAACCCTGATACTGAATTGTTGGTTCGGTGGTATCAGTTGGGTGCTTATTATCCCTTCTTCAGGGGGCATGCTCATCATGATACCAAAAGGCGTGAACCCTGGTTATTCGGGTAATGACATGGTCTTTTTGCCTTTGAAGTTAGATATTGTTTGCTGTGACTTGTGAGTGAAGGTTATTTGGTTTTATTACTTTACCATTTTGGCACTGATAACCATGCAGAGCATATTAAAGGCCTTATTATGTGCATCCAAATTACTGCTTGTCTACGACTATTCATTTCTCTTTTGATTTGTATATTAAGATCCTTCTATTTTACATCTGCATATTTTCAGTATCAATAATTGAAAAATTGGTCTTGTGGAGTAGGCCAAATGATTATCATTAGCCTGCAGTTTCTGATAAAACAGAATGTGGGTCATATCAAGGCCGACAAGATGTTATGTTATTTTGCAATAGTTCGTGTCAAAGAGCTTTGGGGTTATTGGAGAATGAATTTGGATTGTCTATGCTTGAGGAAAAATATTTTGGACTAAGAAAAGAACATAATGGAAGCAAGTGTTATTTCTCCTTTTTCTTTTTCTTTTTCATTTAGTTTATGTCACATTATTTAAATAATAAATCCTCTTTCTATAAAGGTTACAAGGCAGTTCCTTGGAAGGAAGTAATTAAAATTAGCTAATTGCTGCAAATAAACAAACATTATGAATGGTGATAAGTTTTGCAGAGTGCGAACTTCTGGGCAAATGATACCATATATGATATACTTGAAGGATTATTTTTCATATGAATATGAGGGAGAAAAGGACAGAGAACATTTATTTGATTGCGGTGTGAATAAGGAGAAAGGAAAGTGATATGGAGAAACTCTAGTTTTCTCTACTCATACAGTTGTGTTATAACTAAAAATGCTGCTATATAAAGTATGACTTTAAAAGTTGAAATAAGACGAGAATAATTATAATACAACACCAATAATCAGAAAAAAAAATGGAACTGCAAAGAAAAAAAAAAAGACCATTTACTAATACAATTTGATGTAAAAGTTCATATGCTGTGTCTAAATTACTGGACAAGTGGTGTGGTTTTTGAGATGGTGTCTAACGATTAGGTTTTTGAGAAGCTTCTTCAGTGTGTATTTTGAAGAGGGTTCTGAAAAGAGACTGTTGAAAGGTGGGGTCAGAGCTCATTTTCCACGCAATAATAACATAGAAGAATTCGGGCAATCCATTTTACTCATCTGTTATATTGAGTTAATTGCTTAGGGAAGAGTTTTAAGAGAAGGACGATGTCTATCTGCTCACTCTTTAAAGTAATGAAACAATTTGTTAGAAAACTTACTTTTCCCAATGGAACATTTTCTGCTATGTATCAAAAGACAGTTAAATTACTTTTAGATTCGTCCAGCTACCATTGTGATGTAAAGCATTAGCTCGTAGGAACATTGTTGAACTGTGGTCAAGGGTGGGGATGGGGATGTTGTGCATAGTAGGTTGTACCAAACAAACTTTATGTATGAGACTTCTTGCAAGGTGATCCAAGGGTCATCCCTCAGAACTTAATCATAACAGATAAGGTGTAGTATCCAAGGCGCATGAAATCTACTATTCTTCTCACATTCTGACAGAGTTGCGAATTGGAGTTATGTTGTCTGAGATTGAGTGCTTTACATGTAAATATGTGTATGTCTGCATATATTGTAGTACCCTCCAATCTTTTCCGCAGTTCGAAAAAGTCCCAGACTATTATGAGAGAGAGAAATTATGATTTATTCTAGTGGCCCTTTCAGCCCAGATTAGGGTTATGCATTTTGATTCTTTTATGTAGAGATTTGAACAGTCCTTCACCAATCACCATCAGTTTATTTTTCTGTAAGACTGGGGAAGTCTGAAGCCAATTGCACAGTCCACCAAGAACTTTAAATCTTTTGCACTGTTGTTTAATTGATTTCTATGAATTCATGTGAACTAAACAAAGTAATACTTAAGCCTCCAAGAAGTCTATCTTAAAACTTCCAGACAGCGCTTGAAGCAGCAGTGTTCTTTTATGCTACAATAATATATTGCCTTTTCTTTCTCCACATTCCTTGTCCTGCTTGTTCTTGTAAAAACTATTGCAATTTTTCCTATGGCTAAAAAATGTTTTCTCCTTTACCATTAACGTCATTTTTGTGTTTCACATTGGGATTATGGGGGTTTGCTTTTGTTACAGAGAACGAAATACGCAACTCATGAGGGAAGCCATACATGTAAGATACATGCTACTCCCGTACTTCTACACTTTATTCAGAGAGGCAAATGTCACGGGTATCCCTGTTGCTCGTCCACTTTGGATGGAATTTCCTTCTGATGAGAATACATTTAGCAATGATGAGGCATTTATGGTCGGGAACAGTCTTTTGGTACAAGGGATATACACAGAGGTGACGTTCGTTATGTTCAGTTTTATATTTTACCTTTCTCATCAATCATTTCCATTTTTTTTTAATTCTTTTATCTGATACATATTTTGAAACTTCGAATAGCGAGCTAAACACGTGTCAGTGTATCTTCCTGGGGATCAATCTTGGTATGATATGAAAACTGGAACTGCTTATGAAGGAGGAAAAACTCATAAACTGGAGGCTTTAGAGGATGGCATACCTTCTTTTCTACGTGGTGGTACCATCATACCAAGGAAAGACAGATTTAGACGAAGCTCAACACAAATGGAAAATGATCCTTACACTCTGGTACTTCTTACTATTTCCAGTAGATCTTTTGCAGATGTTCTCTGGTTCATCTTTTGCTAATGTGCAGTTGCATTCATTTCCATTGCATGAACGCTTGCAAATATTCGAACTAAAATCAGCCAACATTTTGTAGTTGGTGAAGTTAGTTGAAGGACAAGATCATAAAATTCTTTTTCACATTTCTTTTTTTTTTTCTTCCATAATTTATTCATAAGTAATACAAAATTATGGTACCAGCGAAGTAGTATTATATAAAATAATTTAAAGTTATAAGCACATCTATGATAAATATCTCCAAGCCACCAGGATATGTAAAGTGCCTTAAACATTCTGGAAATCTTCTTTATTTAATCCGATGTTGTTTATTCACTAAATTCTGTGTGAAATGGAAGATGAATGCCAAGTTTAGATTATCGTGTGTATTTATTTTGTCCATCTAGTAGTCAGTTAAAATTAACTACTAGGATAAAACAATGGTTATTGTGGGTAAGGCAAACCCATTTTCCATGATTTTTAATCAATCTAGGTGTGTGGTTGATATGCATATGAATTCTCATGCTTCATAGGTCTACGAGGAATTATCTTTTCCAGTTGTAAACGAGCACATCGTGAAAAAAAAAAAATGTTCTGGAATTCTGATTTCATTTTATGCTTGGATTGCCCTGCCGAATTCCCCAGTTGATGAATAGTGAATACCACCAATCTGCACCCGATTAAGATGTACAATTTACTAATTCCTGTTGCTTTTGCAATTGCAGGTTATAGCACTCAACAGCTCCATGGCTGCCGAAGGCGAGCTTTATGTAGATGATGGGAAGAGCTTTGAATTTAAAGAAGGGGCATACATCCACCGTCGTTTTACATTTTCGAACAGGAAGCTTACTTCTTCAAGCATGGGTCCCTCAACAGCTAATAGCAACAAATTTGCCTCAGATTGCACTATTGACAGAATAATTGTTTTAGGTCTATCTCATGCACCTAGAAATGCCCTCGTTCAACCAGCAGATGAGAAGACAGACGTTGAATTGGGCCCACTCTTACTTGGAGGAGGGAAGGGCCCGTCTGTTTTAACCATCCGCAAGCCCAATGTGCGCATCACAGATGATTGGTCCATCAAGCTTTTATAAGAATGCTGTTTCAAACGGCAGCTTTGAGGTTCATTTCCATCGAGGGTGACTGACGTTGCTTCTTAGTATAATAAATGACTAGAATTTTGCGGAACATTAATTAGAGTTATTTAGGAAAGTAACTTTACTACAGATAATCCTCTGCAACCACATTGAGCGGGTATTTGAGACTATAATTGTGTTTCTGGGAAATTATGTCTGGACAATATTGTTGTGCATTGATTTGGACACACACGAAATTTGATGTCTACATTTGTTGGCTTCTTCAACACAAACGAAGTGGGGGAATTTGGAGACACAAAATACTTTATTTGCCCTATAATATAACATGTTTTTCTTTTTCTTTTTCATTTTTTTTTATCACTTCACATTATTGAGTGTGTCATAGTCAAATTTCACTCATTTTTCCATCCCCTTCGTTCTAAAAGTTTAGACTTAATATCGCTACCATTTTTTTCTCTCCTTCCTCCTAAATGACTAGAACCAAATAAGAAAGTTGTTACATCTCCTGTTCCCGTTTCTTCCTTCCATTGAATTCCTTTTAGACCAAACTTACGTGCAAAGTCAATAATTCAAGGCCCTATGGCCATTATTCCAAACGAAAAGGCAGCTTGTTACGGTGCTGATTATGGGTAGGAGTATCTGAAATCGATAAAGTCTATATTAATTTGTAAAATAGTTTTGCTATGAAATCAAAAGTTGGCTCCATAGTAGAGTCAACCTCTTATACATAACAACTAGAAAATGACATATGTTCTAATTATACAACCTCTTTATATTCTTCTTATTTTTTGTCTATCTTATAGTTAAATCGATATAAAATTAGAAAATATTATACAAAATTATATATATTTTAGTAGGAGCTTAAATATTCACGCTAGGTTCCACAAATAAAGTCTTTAGTAAAACTATGATTCATTTCTATTTTGCTAATTTGTCAGTGGTGATTTAATAAGAAAACCTTTAATAAATTAAAGATATATAACAGTTGAATGTTAAAGACTATCGACATTTCATTATAACAAGATATTATTTGAAATATAATAGTTTAAATTAAAAAAAAATATTTTTTTGTTCCAATTTAATAATTACAAAAATCGCATACCAAACTCTACCAATCTAAACCACCTCGATTGGCATGAATCTTCGGACCGAACCAAAATGAAATATAATGATTTTCAAATCGAACTGTCCAATTTCAGGTATGGGAGATTGAATTTTGATTAACTCTAGTTTCCGATTCAGCTAAGAAGATTTGTAAATCTCCAGTGCACAAAGAAAAAATTCTACATAAGAGCTCTAGCGGTGGTCACCAATAGAAGAAATTTTCAAGTAGTTAAATTTTGAGAACAGCTGTGGAAGAAATTTAAAGATTAGAAATTTACCCAAATTGGGGAGTATGTTTCAACTTTTCAGCTTTGATCACTTTTTGTCAAGGAAAAAGAATCCTCGATCCACCAAATCGCCAAAACACCTATACTGGTTTTCCTAGAGAGTTTATGGGTCAAAAGTTTTCATAACAATCGTTTGAAGTAAGAAAAAATGTATAGAAAAAAGACATAAGAGCCCCCATTCCAACTTTGAATAGCTTATGTCAACCATGGATACAATCTAATGTACTCTCTTGACATGTTCTGTTTCCTTCACTAAAATTGAAAAATGGACGCAAGATAATAAATGTAAGACCTAGAAATGAATATATATCTTTGTACATGAACCAAACATATGACTGAAAAACACACGTGTCTCACATAAAAAGAGATGTCAAGTGAACTTAGCCACACGAGACAGATCCAGTTGTGTATGTGTGTCCAGTTCATATTATCCATTCAGAGGAGCTGCCAGTCGTCATCTTCCTGGGAACAATCCTCTGATTCACATGTCACCAGCCGATTATCATAATCGTGAGTTTCGGAAGAATCGTTGTCTCTAAATGCAACATGCTTACTGGCTAGCTTGGGGGAGCTGCAGATCTCCGTTATGGTAAATAACGGGGCACCATTTGATTGATCAATTAGTTCTGATGCGCGTTCACAAAAATCATCAAAGTCACCTGTGTCAGAAAAATTGCCCCTACGGTTTAGAATGAACTTGTTGCTTTGATTGAAGGACAATGCGCCAAATATACTCCAGAAATGCTCCCAAAAAACGGAGGGTAAGGCCATTTCCAACCGAAAAACTCATTCTTAAACCCATTTGCAGTAATTGTCACATCAAACAGTGATTTACCTCCAACCGAAAAACTCATTCTTAAACTCAAAATCTCAAACCCAAAAGAATATTCTCTCTTGTCATCAACTTTTACAACTTTCAACGCTAACCACGTATTTTACAAATTTATAAATTTGACCTTATTATTATTTTGCATTTTTGTATTCCATGAGAAAAAAATTGATTGAGTTACAAATTTCATGCAAATAGAAAATATGTAACTGTTTCCAAAAACATTTTAGAAAGATCATGTTATGTTATTTGAATTTATCACCAATGTTGAGTACATAGTTCTCTTTCTTATAACAATTTTTTATAATGTTTACTGTATTAATATTTTATAACTATTTTAATGATTATAAAAAAAATGCAAAATGTGTAAACATATAATACTATAAAACATAAAAAAGTTAAATATATCGAAAAATTTATAATTATATTAATGATACTAAAAAACATACAAAAATAAATTATATAATTGTATTAAACATGGAAAGATGTATACTAAAAACGTTTACTACAAGAATGCAAATATATACCAACAAAGAAGTAAAGGTACAATGTGAAAAAAGACACAAAAGCCAAACCAATGAACACATCATATTACAAATTTGCGTTTGGAGAAGAGAGAAAAAGACCAAATATGCATTTTGCATTTGAATTTGCCTATCGGTTGGAGAAAATATTTTGTGATGTGTTTACCGGTTGGAGAGGTCTAAAGAAAGTAAATAAAAGGAGAAACTAAAATTAATAAAATAAAAATGAAGGTATACATACTCTTGTCCCTGCAATAAAATCCTATTGCCAAAGATGAATCGATAGAATCAAGAGGAATATGTCTGACAACACTGCATGTACAGAACCAATAAGTTAAGAAAATACTGAAAGATAACCCAGCATAAAATTAAAATGTCAAACATGATAAAAAAAATAGTTGGTCTACTTTAAATCATTAATTTAATTTATTACATTAACTGCTTTCAAGTAGACAGACACTTTTTGTTGAAAAGTAGTCTCACACGAGTTTTTGTTATAAACTAACAGGGGAATGGAGAATAATCTTAACTTACTTGCAGTGGTAGGATGAAGTATCCAAATCCAGATTCTCTCTATTAATGTCAACTACCTGCCAATCAAACAATTTAACGAGTTTAATATTACTGCTGAAAATCACCATGTAAGAGTTCTTACAAGCATCACAAGAATAGCAGCAACACAAGGACTTCTTTATTTAAAGTATAATCACAACGATGAAAGCTTATAACCAAATCATAGTGGTACCATGAGAAAGAAACATGCATTAGGAAATAATTTTATGAGAACCAACTAATAGCACTACCCGCTCATATAAGAGCATATTGAGATACTTTTACGAGAGAAATTTTTACGAGATAAATTGTTGCACCTGTTGAACTTCATGTGGGTCCAAATAGAACGCATTTTCATCTTGCACTCCGATTATGTATGTCGAGGCACCAGGTCGTCCGCCCAAAATGCCGAGGCTTTGTGGAAATGTGAATGTCGCACTCAGAAGTGGGAGATACCTATTGAAGAAAATAAGAAACAAACGACAACGAAAAGGAAAAAGTTACTAATAAAATCACACCGTAGGAGGATGTGTGGAAGGAAGATAGAAGGATTGTCAGGTGAACTGGGAACTTAAAGTAGATGAACAACACAGATCATTGAGAAGTAGAAATAACTTGATTCTTACTAGTTAGACATATGAAAACCTACAAATGCACATGCATCACTCAGCATTCTTAGTAGAATATGTAAACTTCATTTAATCATCTTAATATTTTTCTTCACAATTGTTGAATTAGGCTTGCATTTATCACTAATGCAATCACTCGAATGACAATTTTGATCAATTATTTGCATGTTCGTCCAGTTACTTCAACGATCCCAACTGAAAAAAATAAACTTGAACAACAGCCTCAATGCAATCATTTCAGGTGTATTTTTCAGATCTTTCATGAATATTAAAATGCAACCACTTTCTGATAGTAACATCTTCTGTGCTGATATACTACATTAATTTAAGTTGATGCAGTAGCAGGTCACATAAATATATACATTCTACTACAATGAGTTAGAATGAGTGTTTTCCAGTAATTCTAGGAACTAACTACAAGGAATTTGTGATAAAAATATGCATTGAAAAACTTGATTGAATTTACTCGTATCCAGGAAAAAAACCATCTTACGACAAGAGTCGTTTGGCCTGTCCAATTAGGTCATGTACACATATTAGTTTTCTGCTTTCAGTAGCAAATGGATATTCCACCTTAAATACAACCATTACATATATCTTCAAGCATCTATTACCTACCTGTATGGCTTATAAGCAAATACCCTCATGTTATACACTCTTCCTATCTAATATTTTGATGACCTTTTACACCCATTTCACTTGGTTAGATCACAATCATATTTTAACCAAAGTTTAACCTATGTTTTTTAAAATGTGCCAAAAGCAAATTGAGTAATCAAAATACTGAGCAGGCACAATGGTGGAATCATTATCTCGAAACAAAGGTAAAAAAAAGGCTTCAGGACCGGCAAATAAGCAATTTTAAACAAATAAAAAGATACAAAAGAAAACAAACCAAAACTTTAACCAAATATATTTCTAAATCCATAAGCTTTAGCACAAATATGTACCTAGGATTGACTTTCTCCAGTCCTAAAACCAAAGGAACCATCAAAAGGACAGGAGCCCAACCAACTTGTGTTCCTCCAAACTCCAAACAGTGTCGGGCTAAATGCTCAATGCAGAGAACAGGAGCTCCACCCCTTTCCCCATCTTCATCACCAGAAACCACATATAAAGTCATCATTGAGGACAAGATTCCACTATCTCTCTCCTTGCTCTTATTCCGCAACAAACTTTCCCATGTGCGGCACATGGCATAGGGTCCCACCCATGATCCAGGGTCAAGACCGTAAGCCTTTCCCACTTCGAGAAGATTGTGTATGGAACAAGGTGAGTTTTCCGCATCCCCGAAAAGATGCAATATTTCAATGTAATGTGGGTCGAGTTTCTACAAAAGTAGAAAAAGATCAATACCACCACACGTATTATTTCCATGAACTGGATTCAAACAAAAATGAGTTCTCATCCTCGAGAATTTAAATGCATGTTAACGAATTTATGATAAAATGATATTACCTTGTGAGGAGATTTCCTCCATGATCTCCCTAATCTGTGAACAAGAAATGCCTACACACGGAAGAAATAAGTCAGTATGCATGATACAAGTAAAATCTTCAAGAAAACAAGGAAAACATACTACCTGAGCAACAAGCATCTGACTGCTTCGAATCATGCACCCCCAGTTTATGTCGCTGGTGTACTTTGTATCCATAATGGGCGAGAATCCTAAAAAGGCAAGAAAAAAGAATAACATTGTAATTATCCATAAGTCATAAGTGATCATCCACTCAGAGATCAATACAAACACCACACCTTTACGGTACGTGATAAGGATCCGGGACGAGAAATCCTCAACGAATGCAGCGAAATCTTCGCTCTGAGTTGGATTAGATGAATCCTCGCCTTCCTGGGAAATCTGATAACAAACTCCTAAAATCCAGATGTCGCTCTTGGAAGCCAGCACACTTGACCTGCTAAACCCTAATATTCTCCTCATTGATCCACCGTTCATCATTACCCGCCTCACTGTGGCTCTCCACACCTCATAATAGTTCCTCCCACCCGATGACTTTTTCCTTATGCTACAACTGCTGTTACAGCAATTCTTGGACTCGCCTTTCTGATGATTTATAAAGCTCGAACTCCCAAAAATGGATACGGAGGATGGCCAGATTGCAGACCAAAGTCCCGTCGGCTTTTGATGCGTGCAGTATCCAATGCTCGGTTCTACCTCAGGTGAGACAGATCCCGCAATCTTTTTGAGTAAATTATTCGACTTTAATTTTGTTTTTTCAGAGTTACAAATCGGATTACTTTTGCATTCACGATAACCCTTCATTCACTCGTCATTAAATATCAGAAGAAGATAACTGGATGTGCATAAGAACCCCCAAATTTCTTGAAGAACCATTAAACTCAATTATCTGGGCAAGAATCGACATATCATTAATTACTTATATGAAAGAAAACAGATTTTTAGGTATAGGTAGAAAAGAATCAAAATTGATCTTACACATGTCTACCTTTTACCGAGTGTACCCAGAGCGCCAGGCCCCGCCATCTTTGCTTGCCAGTTTAGCTTCTTCGAGAATTGAGAACGTTGCTCAAATTTCGACCGGTGGGGAGGGCAGATTTTGGAATGGCGACTCGGTAAGAAAGAAGAAGGAACGGGCAGCGGCGACGGGAACCTATATCGAAAGTATCAATGAATGTATAGGGATCAAATATCGCAATTCCAGACAACTGTGCTTTTTCTCTGGCAACTACAAAATGACTTCGGGCATGAGTTCTTTTGTGAATTTTTAAAGACTTTTAAACTTAAAAATATCAATGTATTTAATCTAAGTTTTTTTAAAAAAATAAAAGTTTTAAAAATATTTATTTGATATTTTAGAAAATCTTATAAAATAATGAGGTATTTAACTTGTTGACAATTGACTGTCTTAATTAAGAAATTAAAGATGGGTTAAGGATGATTTATAAGAAAGGTTTGCTATAATGATGTGTAAATTGAAATGGAGGTACAAGAAAATAAAGACGCTCACGATATGTCGATCACTTGGTAGACTGACAATGAGAAATTTGTATTATGAATGTATTGTTTTGAGTATGGTGTATGGTTGTCTTGTGTATGAGGTACTTCAACGCCTCATTTATGAAAAGTAAACATACAATGATGATAATATGTCACCTTAGGGGTTAGGTGGCTGACACGTGTTGTCATGCAAAAATCCGACTTTGAGAATAGGATATGCATTTTTCGCTTTTCATGATGGGACCGGTTGGGCGGTTGCTTTCTCGATTTCATTGTTAGAGGTCGTTCACACACGGCACAGACGGCAACAATCTTCTACAAAAGAAATCACCAATTATCTTGTTGGAGCGATCGACATGACTCATAGCTTTTGGGCTAGTCTTGCTTATTTAATTGGCTTGGGCGTATTTGGGCAACAATATTTTGCATTTCTATTTTATGGGCCTAGGTTCCATGAATGCATAGGGGGCCTCCAGGTTCTCAAATCCTCCAGGGGATCGTCAGGCCGCTGGGGGATCGGGAAGTTGTTTGCCAGCCTTATCATGAAAAGTCAGCAATCTCGGATTCGTATCGGAATTCCACTCACGATAAAAAATTAATGGCTCTAGTGGGGAGCCATCCATAGTCTTTAATAAGGAGAGAGAAAATTATAAGAGCATTTGATAAGTGCGTCTTTTCGTGGGACAAGTGGCAGCTAGTGTGCAAATGGACGTCAACCGGGTTTGCACGACCTGGATCAGTTTCCTAACTTGATCGTGGAACTGTAAAATGGGCCAGGAAGAACTCCCGACATTAGCACTCCAACGATCAAATCAATCCACAAATGAAGAAGACAATGAACATTGTAAATGTGCTTTATAAGTATTAAGATTATGTAGAGCATAAATGGACATACCTTACCCCTTTTATATAGGGGTATTACCTTGTTGCCCATGACTGCCCCGACGGGCTGCCCTAGTGCCCAAACTGCCCAATTCTATTAGACCACGTGACCAAATCATCGTAAATGTGCTTTGGAAGTATTAAGATTGTGTAGAGCATAAATGGACATACCTCACCCCTTTATATAAGGGGTGTTACCATGTTGCCGATGACTGCCCCGACGGGCTGCCCACGTGGTCGAATCCACGTGTAGCTCTTATCTTAATTATATTCCTTCTAATCTTGTAGTCTTCCTTATTAGACGGTCTAACTGTACGACCAGCTCGGGTCCCATCGAGCTAGATTGTCTCCTAACTGTACTCGTGTACTATTTCCTTCAAGTCGATCCATCGACCTATGTGCTTTCAAGTCGACTTTATACCAAGCCATCCGAGGAACCTAGTTCGACCTGTCAATGACCTTTTTTTACTGTAGCGTCCTCGTCAACCAGAGGACTCTTCGATCTCCTTTCGACCTACCAGTTTGCCCGGTTTAGTTAGTTGCTTTCTCGGGTCAAGTCGACTCAGTATGGTATTGAACGCACGTTTATTTTAGTAAGAGCATAACATTCTTGCATTTCATTAATAGCTCGACTTTGTGTAATCTTGGTTTTGTTTCAAATCCTTCTAATCCAAAAATCAAATTAAATAGATGTCCTCGTCTATTTAATTTGCCAAATCAAATTGAAGATTAAGTAAATGTCTTCGTCTACTTAATTTCCCTAATTTGCTAATGTAACGCCCCGTTATTTTCTAAGGAAAATTCTGCGTTTTTTAGAATCAGAGTAAATTTTGCAAATTTATTTATCGCTTTGAAAACAATTTAATGGGCGTTACTCAAAACATTTACATAAGTAGTTCAAGCCATATCTGAGCCTATGGGAACACACTTTCCAATTTCCATCACATGCATACGAGATAAATGTAACGCCCCAAATCAGAAATAATATTCAGAACGGTTTCACTGCTCGACTATAAGTGAAATCCGTAAATTTCAGAAAAAAATACCCGAGTTATATTATTTATGCTAAATGCTCAAATATGATAAATTATTCTTCGGAATAATTCTATCTCAAGTTTAAGCTAAGATTAATCCATTAATTTGGGTTGTTAAGTTATAGCTATTCTATTCGAGAAATTAGCAACTCCGAACCCTAGTTTGGTTCCGAGTCATTTTCAAGAAATTTTCCGAGACTAGCCAAGTCTTGATATTTTATACTTAGAATAATTTTCTAAGTCTTGAAATATCAAGAAGGAAGTCTTGGACATGTTAAAACCGAACCCTAGCACTCAACCGAGACCACCCGAGCCATGTCCAATGCCATGCCTTATATGTAGTATAAGTCTTGGAAAATTTTCTAAGTGTTTTGGGTCTCAAAGGAAGCCTTGCAACCGGCCCAAGTCATCCCACACGCACGGGTCGCGCGACCTCGCGCCCAGGCCCAAGTGCCGCGCCCCAGCAGCCAGCGCCCAGCCCAGCGACAGCCCTGCCAGCCCATCTTCTTGGGCCCAAATGGCAAAGTTTCGGCCCACTTTCACCCAAGACCCTTCATGCGTGTATTATACACTTAATAAGGATTATTTAAGCTAATATGGCCCTAAGAAAGATTAGCCAAAGTCAAACTATGCTTAACCAAAGTGGAGTGATGGGTCTTTGATTATTTTAATCCAATAGTGGAATCTTGTCCCCTAGTCTTGAACCATGACTGACCAGTCCACTCCACCTGACCCTAGGGCTCTGAAAAACCTGCCATTCCACCCAAAGATTCCATGCAAACCGTGCCCAAGAATCCCCAAGTCCTCATGTGCATGGTATGGTGCAAAGTCATGGACTTTTGTCCCCCACACTCTTGCATAGCTAGCTCCGCCCCTCCCCACTACTTAAGACATGTTATTCAAACTTTTTGAACTCATTTGACACTAAGAAGCCCGAGAAAAACTTGAGAAAAATCAGAGAAAACCGAACCCAACTTCAAAGCCCATCACACACGTGCGCGCGACCCGGAGGAGACCAACACCACACCACAGCCTTGTCCAAGCGAATTCCCTCAGGGCTTAGCAACTTCTAAATATTCCTTAGATTTTTCTAAGTCTTTTGGTTAACTCAGCCTTTCCAACCAAGAATCGGGCCAAACCTCCAAAGGCCGTGCACAAGCCCTAGTTCTAAGCCATTAGCCAATTCTCTCGATCCGTGAAGGTTAGCTTGACCTAACTTTTAACCACAACCTATTTATGTTATTTGAGGATTTTTCATGCATAAATATGAAGCCATGCACATGATATAACCTAAGTTTCAAATTTATATATTAAATGGCCTTAAAAATGAAATTTTAGTAGCTAGCATGTTAAAGTCGAGATTCTTAGCTAAACCACCCTTAAATATCATGTCATTGATGGTGTAAAAATTTGAATGTAAATGGAGTTCATTAGCTAAGTCATTTCATTCATGAGAATATGCTAATTTAGGCACCCAAGGCTTTACCTTATGCATGCAAGTTATGAACCATGTTCCTAGCCATTTTTGCCATCATTTTTTATGGTAATCATTTGGCCATAATCATTTTAGCATGTTGAGAATGTTGGTTCGGAGGTTAAGTGCTCGTACGTGCAATTTATGCCCTATCGAGTAGCATGCATGTGGACCCGAGGTCCATTAGTGTTTCATAGCATATTTGTGCCTATTTTATCATGCTAAGTTCATATGTCATGCATGTCACCGAAAAAAGTCGCCGGAGGTCCGGCAAGGGCCGGCCTTGGTCACTGGCCGCGCACACAGCGCGGCAGTACTCGGCCCCGAGCCAGTCCGTGCCCGCACCAGCATGCGCGAGGTACCCGCAGCACCAGTGCCCGCGACAGCGCGCCAGCAGCGTGATGAAGGATCGTGTGTTACGTCTAGCTCGATTTGCTCGAAACCCGCGCCGACGCCTTGGTCCATTCGCAATAAGTTGCTAATACGCGCGCCGATGCCTTCGTACTTCGCGATAGGTGTGACAAAACTCGGATGTTGGTCCTATTCCAATCACTATGACGAAACTTGGATGTTGGTCCTATTTCAATCACGATCTCTATGTAAACTCACAGGAGAAAACACACGAGAACTTTGAACACAATGTTCGACTCTTTTCTATTCACATCAACATCATAATTTCGAATGGTACATAGGTGGGTATTTATAGATACCAAATAGATCTAATCCTAGTCTAAATAGAACTCCTAATCTATGCAAGTAAATAATTCCTAATGCAACTA
>BKCP01006071.1:3460571-3471915 GCA_008636005.1 Striga asiatica | reverse complement strand
GTTTGATTCGTGATTTCCAGTCTGAGTCTCTTTCCGGAATTTTAGTATCTTTTCGAGCCAATCCAGTCCAGTTTAATCGCATAAATAAGTCCGAGCATTTTAGCATATAATTAATTATTTCGAGCATTATACTTAGCATTATTTTGCTTAAATATTTATGTAGCCTAAGGAGAGTCGAGCCTCCGACCGCTACCCAGTATCAGCACTTGCATCAGAATTCCAAGTCATCAGGTGGGGGTCATGTACTGGATTTTCACATCATAGTTAATATATGTACCATGACAGAGGTATGTATTGAGACAGTTAGTTCCGGGTGGGGGCCGACCTAAGGGCTTAAATATCCTATTTGATGACCGGTGGGGGGCCGACCTGAGGGCCATTATATCCCATCCGCGTGTGCACACGAGCGGCCGACCTAAGGGCCGAGGGTCTTTTGACCACAGAAAAGAAAGAAAATAAAAGTTTACAGTTTCAGCTCTTATATATTTATGTTCATGACACGTTATTATAGATGATGTTTTATTCAGTATTGGTCTTTGCGGAGCATAGTGGTTTGCTCACGCCCCATTGTGTTTTTCAGGAGACAGAGTCGAGCGTGCTGGATGAGCACAGATGTGGCGAAGCGTGGTCATGAGAGTTGGACATATTTTATGCACATTTTTATGTCCTAGTTTATGATCATGTATTTATTCGGTTATGTATGCATGTATTCTGTATTTCGGATGTTTCCGCTAGCAGACTAGACAGTGCGAGACAGTTCAGACATTGCATGTTTAATTCTATTATCCGCAGCAGATAGCTTGGTTGCATGTTTCATTTATATCTGTGAGCAAGTTAAGTAAGATTTTATCTGTGACATCCCGCAACAAGATAGTGTTTTCGAAAACCAAGCTCGCAATACCTTTCGAAAACAAAAGCAAAAATTTTACTCTGATTTTTTTTTAAAAGGCTAGTAAGGCAGGGTGCCACAGAAGGTGGTTGTAATGCCCCGTTTGAATTATAGGATTTTGAGGATTAATTATTATTATTATTATTATTATTATTATTATTATTATTATTATTATTATCAATTGTTATTATTATTAATTATTTATTTCTAAATTACTAATTGATTGTATGGGATTTATGTGTCAAAATTTCTTAACTGTCTAAATATTGAATTAATTGCCTAATTGTCTAAGTGTAATTAATTTATTAAAAGGTGTATTGATATTTTACTAATATTATTATTATTTTCTAAAAATTTAAATTGTGTATCATATATATATTTTATTTGGTTTGTTTATTTAAGTGTGCGAGTTTATTTATCGAGCCCGAGGAATCTGTATTATCTCAACGTAGTCGGGCCCGAGAGCCGATACGTTTTATTTAACCGAAACCCGTGAGCCCGATAACCGCCGGCCCAACTCGTTAACCCGACCCAAACCGTGAGAGTGTGAATTTCTTTTTGATCAAGACTCTAAACCTATATATGTGTTATATATATATACGTATCTCCTTTCTCTCTTCACGCACGATCAGATTTCTTAAACCCTCCCGTAGCTTCTCCTTCGGGCGTGAACTCACAGAGAAAAGATTTTCTTTTGTTTCATCTTCAACCCTTCTTCCCCGCAACAGAGAAGAAAATCTCTTGCCTTCTCTCACCATCATCCCCTGCGCCTTCATCTTCTCGCGAAATCCAGACGCCGGCGGCCTTCTTCCACCACGAGCCAACCACCGCTGTAAGCCGACGTCTACCCACATGTTCGCGACGTGATCGACGACCTCCCACCACGCAGCAAGTCCTACGAGCAGCAACCTCCGCGACGAGCCGCTGCGAGCAGTCGCCTTCCTCCATCGCTGCAAGCCGCGAAGTTCTTCCGGCGAACCCTCCAACTCCAAATTCCGTCGCTACCTCTCGCCGTGATCCTCTTGCAGTCGCCGCAAGCCCGTCAACACCTTAGCGGCGAGTAGCCTCTTTTCCGGCGAGACGAAGCTTGCCGTCGAGCCTCGGGCCGTTTCGCGTGTCGTTCGATCGAGCCCGTCAACCTTTCGTTCGTTCGTTTTCGTTTATTTTCCGAGAACGGTACAAGGCTCGACTCGTCTCGTTTAATTTTATATCTCGTTTATGTTGTGTGCTTGATTGCCGTATATATATATTGAATTCATGTGAATATGCCTATGTGATTTTATTTGTGTTCATGAGGTTATTGTTGTGTCGACTATGAAATTTTTCGTTGACAAGCCTTTCGATTTTGGAGAATCGAACGAGGCCTCGTCAACTCGTGAATTTGTCACTGTGGGCTGGAACTTACGTCGTCCATAGTCTTATGGCGAAGACTTGGGACGGATTCGTCGTAAATCGAGTCGGTTATGAATTGTTGAAATTGTTTGATGGCTGTTTTGATAAATAAATTATGATAAATTATGTGATACTCGTATTAATGTGAAATTTTGTGTGCTCGACCCTCTGCTGGAAGTACGTGTTGCATAAAAATTTCAGATTTAAATAATAAGTTTAGCTATTTTTAATAATTGTTTGGAAATTTGAGCAGAATCTTGTAAATTGCATATTAAATTTCGTTGTGCCACAAAAATTACGAAATTTGAATATGTTGTCTTCCTGTGTGTTTTCTAGGTCGTGTAAAAGTTTTGGAATTTTTGAATTTCGTTTGCTATATTTAAAAATTATTTGTTGTATTCTGCAGCTTCATAATTTAGTTTTAGTAAATTGAATTCTTTTTGGAAAATTCTGAAACTTTACTGAGATGCTTATTTTATGTAATTAGTCATGCTGTTAAAATATGAAAATTTTTGGAGTTCATTTCGGTTCGATTTTGATTTAAATTTGATAAACTGTTGAATCTCGTTTGAATTTTTAAAAGTAGCAGAAGTTAACGTTAAGGGCTGAGATTTTTATATGTTGTTTATATCATGCTGTAGTATGTTGTGTAAAATTTTCAAGTCCTGAATCATTCATTAAGCTTGAGTATAAATTCATGGCTCGATTTTGCTGATATTTTGTGGGAATTTTATAAAATAGTGTACTTGGGATTTGAAGCTGAAAATTTGTGTATTTTCTTAACTCTGGAAGGTGAAATTTGGTTAAAATTTCAGGGTTAAATTCGAATCATAACATGGTCAACTTATTTTGTGGTTAAAATCTAATATTTTAGATACATAGCTTTTGGAAATAAAAACTGTGAATCATCTCGTTTTCTGTTTCCTTGAATGTTGGCTTTGTCGATTTGTGCCTTGGATTATCTGAACTCCCATGTGTAATTGGTTGAGTCTAGAGGTCAAGTCTAAGTGTTCCAACGTCCACAGGACTTCACGAACAACTTAGTTGAATCAAGTTCGACTTAGTATGATTGTGATTTTCCGTCTAAGTCAGAATAGATGTTGATTATAGCATCTGAACTTAATGTAGGTGTTTGACGAGCCGAGCTCGCAGCCTAATCGTGCTTTCGTGATTATCTCATATTTGCGACCAGGTGGGTTTTATTTAAAATTTGCTATGCTGTAAATGTTATAAACGTATAATTTGTGGGTTTAATTCGAAAAATTGCTATGCCTTAAATATTATTACTGTTTTAATTATGGTATGATCAAAGTATGCATGTGGAACCATGTAGCCTTCGATGTGAGTTGTACCGGCCGTCGAACGGTTATCCCCGTAGCTATAGAACGTACCCGATGGGTAGTCTCCTTTATATTATGTTATGTATGGCCGTAACACCGGGGCGTAGGCTACGACTGGTGATCTCCGCTTTGTAAGACCAATTCGTAGGTCTTGGCTGGGCGGGGTGGATTACTCCTACTGGCTGGGCATCGTTGTAAGACCAACTCGTAGGTTTTAGCGTTCGAATCGAGTATCAGCAGTAGTCTATGCGTAGGTGTGCACATGAGAGTTGACTCTGGGATAGGAGATGGGATAAATAATTGATTCGAATACATGCTGCGACCATACCTTATTGATGATTGATTACTGTTTCATTTATGAATAATGTTTACTGCATAGTGGTGAGCACTACTTTTTCCAACTGTGCTCATCCCCACCTGAAATTCACGTTTCAGGTTAAGCAAGGCAGGTACGACGGCGGAGTAGAGCGAGTGGTGGTCGGTCTATGAGACCGGTGTTATTATTGTTTATGCTTCCGCGTTATGAACTGATTTATGATTTGAGAACATGGGATAATATTGAATTTATGACTTATGGATATTATGATTGAATTAATGTGAAAGGAGATGCTCCTTGGATACTATGAATATTGTTGGAACCCAGTTTGGGAGATTGATGAATTTTTGGGAATACCCGTTTTGGGAGTTGGAAACATTGAGAAATTGATTAAGTAATAAAGTTCGTTTTGAAAATGAGTAGCGCCTCAGGTATTTTGAAATAAATTTGAAAAATTTATTCGGATTTTCGGCAAATAAAAGTGGGGCGTTACAGTGGTATCAGAGCACAGAGTGCGTTTCTGTATACTTTCAAAGTGTAGAGAAGCATGACCACGCCACGCTCATCCGCACGGACTCCGAGGTAAGTCACCTAACTCAGTGTAAGTTTGCAAGTGCTAAATTCAGTTCATGTACGGGACCTAGATGACTATCCTCCTATAAGACAGATAACTCTAGAGACAGAACTCTAGACAGAACTCTAGAACAGCTATGTCCAAGGACTCTAAACTAAGTCAGAACTCCATTACGAGCCAGAACATAGAAAGTTTAAGTATACCGGAACTCTAGCCAAGCTAGGTGTTTTTGGACATTTATTATTTATATTATTATTTCAAGTCTAGTATGGCTATTTCTTAATTGGCTATACTGATCAATTCAAGTATATTTGGATCTTCAGAATGCCGCCGCGTAGAGATCCCCAGGCACCGGTTGAGCAGGACCAGGCTGTTGTGGTCAGCCGATTCCGTACCTATGATCCGCCCCGTTTCACTGGGGAGAGTGGCCCGTTAGCCGTGGCCGAGTGGATCCGAAAGATGGAGAGGATCTTCCGTATTATGGGGATTTCTGAGGCACACAAGATGGCGTTCGCCGAACTGCAGATAGAGGGAGCCGCCGGAGACTGGTGGGAGGATTACTGGCGTCTACACACTGAGGATGAGCGTGATGCTATGAGATGGGCTCAATTTAAGATGATATTGGAGGACAAGTTCTATCCTCGCCATTTCAAGCAGAGGATGGCTCGGGAGTTTGTCGCTCTCCAGCAGGGTGAGCGTTCAGTAGACGAGTACGAGCGCGAGTTCGCTCGTAAGAGTGCCTTTGCTTTGCATCTTGTTGATACGAAGGAGAAGAAGGCGACACAGTTCCTCGATGGTTTGAGGAGCAACATCCAACTCTTGATCACCAGTAATGGCTTCCTTGACTACGCCGAGACTGTTGAGCGTGCTCAGCAGATTGAGGCGTGCATTCAGAGAGACGCCCGTGCCCAGCCACCAGCCAGACAGCCAGCTGCCATTCCACCACCCCAGCCAGCTCAGCAGACGAACAAGAGAAAGTGGGAGGATCGCAAGGATAAGAGGAACCATAGACAGAGAGGCCCAGCTCAGGCGGGCTAGCCAGCCCGACAGGACCTGCCGGCATGCGCTACCTGCGGACGTCCGCACCGCGGGGAGTGTCTTGCCGGGCAGGACATATGCTACCACTGCCGTCGCCCAGGACACCAGATCAGAGACTGCCCAGATCGCCCTCAGCCACAGCAGGGCTAGAGACCGCCAGCTCAGAGACAGCCAGCACCTAGGCAGCAGAGCCAGAGGCCGCCAGGACAGCAGCAGCAGCAGCAGCAGCGTGAAGCACCCACTCATATTTACGCACTCGACCAGAAGCAGGCCGCGGAGCAGCCAGGTACCATGTCTGGCATGTTATCATTGTTCCATACTCCAGTCTTCGTTTTATTCGATACCAGGGCGACACATTCCTTCGTCTTGGCCAAGTGCTTATCTGCCTTAGGGGCCCAGAGAGTGAGTACTGTCGACCCTCTCGAGATCAGTCTCGCATCGGGAAGGAAGATAGTTACGAGTTCCTGGCCAAGAACCTTAGCATCGATATCGGAGGCCGAACTCTAGTTGTAGATGCGTTTGTGATCAATATGAATGACTTCAACTTGATTCTCGGCATGGATTGGTTGACGAGATACCGAGCAGACATCCGTTGTCGCGACCTGGAGGTGACGCTACACTTATCTGAGGAAGACCGCATTACGTTCTTCGGGACGAAGTCTCGAACTTTACCGCGCATTGTTTCCATGGCGAAAGCGACGAAATACATGCAGAGAAAGGATTGTCAGGGATTTCTTGTCAATATCGTTGGGGAGTCTTCGGAGAAGCTGTCTCCCAGAGATATTCCCATTGTTCGAGAGTTTGTGGACGTTTTTCCTGATCAGCTCCCGGGAGGACCACCTAACCGCCAGGTGGAGTTCACTATCGACTTGGTCCCAAGAGCGGGACTAGTGTCGAAAGCGCCGTATCGCATGGTGTCTAAGGAGCTTCAAGAGTTGAAGGCTCAGATTCAGGAGCTGTTGAGTCTCGGTTTCATCCGACCGAGCGTTTCACCTTAGGGAGCACCTGTCCTCTTTGTCAAGAAGAAGGATGGGTTTATGAGAATGTGTATCGACTACCGGGATTTGAACCGGTTGACGGTGAAGAACAAGTATCCGCTTCCCAGGATAGAAGACTTATTCGATCAGTTGAGGGGAGCTAGTGTATTTTCTAAGATCGATCTCCGCTCTGGTTACCATCAGATGAAGATCAGAGAGGCCGACGTGGCCAAAACCGCTTTCAGAACTAGATACGGTCACTATGAGTGCGTAGTAACGCCGTTTGGCTTGAGCAATGCGCCAGCGGTATTCATGGATCTCATGAACCGTGTCTTCCATCCATTCTTGGACCAATTTGTTATTGTCTTCATTGATGACATTTTGGTCTATTCCAGCAGCCCGGAGCAGCATAAGGAGCACTTGAGGACCGTTTTGGAGACTCTTCGGCGTGAGAAGTTATACGCCAAGTTCACAAAGTGCGAATTTTGACTCGATCGAGTGGCTTTTCTAAGCCACATCGTGACATCCAGAGCGATTGAGGTAGACCCGAGCAAGATTGAAGCAGTTCAGAACTGGTTGACACCGAGAAATGCCACCGAGGTTCGAAGTTTTCTCGGTTTGGCAGGCTATTATCGTCGATTCATCGAGGGGTTCTTGAAGATTGCCCTACCCTTGTCCCGTTTGACGAGGAAATCGGTGAAGTTTGAGTGGGATAGTCGTTGTGAGTCGAGCTTCCAGGAGCTCAAAGCGAGGCTTACGACGGCACCCGTGTTGACTATTCCGGACCCCACACAATGTTTCACTATCTGTAGTGATGCCTCGAAGCAGGGTCTAGGCTGTGCTTTGATGCAAGACGGCAGGGTTGTGGCTTATGCCTCCCGTCAGCTAAAGCCGCACGAGGTGAACTACCCGACTCACGACCTTGAGTTGGAAGCAGTGGTTCACGCCCTGAAGATTTGGAGACACTATTTGTACGGGGGACATTGCGAGATTTATACCGACCACAAGAGCCTATAGTATATCTTCACGCAGAAGGAGCTCAACATGCGCCAACGGCGATGGTTGGAGCTAGTGAAGGATTATGACTTGTATGATCACTCAGCAGCGTCAGTTGATTCATTAGTTTGCTCGGATGCAGCTAGAAGTGGTCGAATCACCTCCTAAGTTTCCAGTTGTGGGAGGTATTCGAGCGATGAGAATGTGGCCCACGCTACGAGATAGGATCCAGAGGGATCAAGCCTTTGACGAGTTCATTCGCTCTATGGGGGCGAAGATTCATGCCGGAGGAGTTGAGGGTTTCTACCGAGGCACTGATGGTGCCTTGGAGTACAAGGGAAGGATCGTTGTGCCGAATGTCAAGGCTCTGAAGAAGGAGATCTTGACTGAGGCGCATAGTGCTCCATACTTGGCGCACCTCGGTAGCACCAAGATGTATCACGACCTGAAAAGGTCATTCTGGTGGAAGGGGATGAAGCGAAATGTCGCCGAGTTTGTTGAGAAGTGTCTGATTTGCCAGCAAGTGAAGGCTGAGCACAAGGTTCCACCGGGTCTCTTACAGCCTTTAGAGATTCTGCAGTGGAAGTGGGAGAAGCTGACCATGAATTTTGTCACGGGATTGCCGATGTCGTCCAAGCACCACGACGCGGTATGGGTTGTAGTAAATCGGCTGACGAAGTCGGCCCACTTTATGTCCGTCAGAATGGACATGTCCATGGAGCAGCTAGTAGATACGTATCTCCAGGGAATCGTTCGACTCCACGGCGTTCCTGCCGAGATTATATCAGACCAAGATCCCAGGTTTACCGACCATTTCTGGGAGAGTTTGAACGAGTCCATGGGGACGAAGTTGAAGTTTCTCCACATATCACCCACAAATCGTCGGACAGTCGGAACGGACCATTCAGACGCTTGAGGACATGCTTCGAGCTTGTGTTCTAGAGCGTGGTGGTTCGTGGGAGGAGTTGTTACCCACTGTGGAGTCTTCCTACAACAACAGTTATCACTCGTCGATCAAGATGGCACCGTTCGAAGCTTTATACGGTCGCAAGTGCCGCTCACCCCTTTATTGGGATGAAGTTGGCGAGAAACAGGTTCTCGGTCCCAAGTTGATCGAGGACACGGTACAGAAGGTTGCCGAGATTCGAGCGAAGCTGAGAGAGGCACAGAGCCGACAGAAAGCCTACGCAACAAGTGTAGAAGGGAGCTTGAGTTTGAGCAGGGAGACAAAGTAGTCCTGAAGGTCACGCTGATGAAGGGTGTGTTCCGTTTCGGGAAGAGGGGGAAGTTGCAGCCCCGATTCATAGGGTCATTTGATATTCTCGAACGAGTTAGCGTAACAGCCTACCGTCTGGCGTTACCCCCAGAGCTCTCGGGTGTACACAACGTCTTCCATGTGTCGATGTTGAGAAAGTATGTGTACGGCCCGAGTCACATAGTGAACTTTGACGGGCTAGAGGTCGGGCAGAACCTGACGTATGATGAGCGGCCGGTAACGGTTCTGGACCGAAAGGTGTGTCGGCTGAGGAACAGAGATATAGAGCTCGTCAAAGTTTGCTGGAGTCACCACGACGAGTCGGAAGCCACTTGGGAGAGAGAGGCCGAGATCAGAGCTCGTTATCCAGATTTCGAGTTTTGAGATTGTCAGTTGTACATATATGTACTTTCTATTTTATGTTTTGATGTATATAGTTTTGTAGTAGGAGTTCTGGCCTAGCACCTTAGTTTTGTATTTCCGAGGATAGAAATATTTTAAGGAGGATAGGTTGTAACGCCCCAAATCAGAAATAATATTCAGAACGGTTTCACTGCTCGACTATAAGTGAAATCCGTAAATTTCAGAAAAAAATACCCGAGTTATATTATTTATGCTAAATGCTCAAATATGATAAATTATTCTTCGGAATAATTCTATCTCAAGTTTAAGCTAAGATTAACCCACTAATTTGGGTTGCTAAGTTATAGCTATTCGATTTGAGAAATTAGCAACTCCGAACCCTAGTTTGGTTCCGAGTCATTTTCTAGAAATTTTCCGAGCTAGCCAAGTCTTGATATTTTATACTTAGAATAATTTTCTAAGTCTTGAAATATCAAGAAGGAAGTCTTGGACATGTTAAAACCGAACCCTAGCACTCAACCGAGACCACCCGAGCCATGTCCAATGCCATGCCTTATATGTAGTATAAGTCTTGGAAAATTTTCTAAGTGTTTTGGGTCTCAAAGTAAGCCTTGCAACCGGCCCAAGTCATCCCACATGCACGGGCCGCGCGACCTCGCGCCCAACCAGCAGCCCCTCGCGCCCAGACCCAAGTGCCGCGCCCCAGCAGCCAGCGCCCAGCCCAGCGCAGCCCTGCCAGCCCATCTTCTTGGGTCCAAATGGCAAATTTTTGGCCCACTTTCACCTAAGACCCCTTAATGCGTGTATTATACACTTAATAAGAATTAGTTTAAGCTAATATGGCCCTAAGCAAGATTAGCCAAAGTCAAACTATGCTTAACCAAAGTGGAGTGATGGGTCTTAGATTATTTTAATCCAATAGTGGAATCTTGTCCCCTAGTCTTGAACCATGACTGACTAGTCCACTCCACCTGACCCTAGGACTCTGAAAAACTTGCCATTCCACCCAAAGATTCCATGCAAACCGTGCCCAAGAATCCCCAAGTCCCCATGCGCATGGTATGGTGCAAAGTCCCAATGCGCATGGTATGGTGCAAAGTCATGGACTTTTGTCCCCCACACTCTTGCATAGCTAGCTCCGCCCCTCCCCACTACTTAAGAGATGTTATTCAGAATTTTTGAACTCATTTGACACTAAGAAGCCCGAGCAACACTTGAGAAAAATCAGAGAAAACCAAACCCAACTTCAAAGCCCATCACACACGTGCGCGCGACCCGGAGGAGACCACCACCGCACCACATCCTTGTCCAAGTGAATTCCCTCAGGGCTTAGCAACTTCTAAGTATTTCTTTGATTTTTCTAAGTCTTTTGAGTTCATTTAACTCAGCATTTCCAACCAAGAATCGAGCCAAACCTCGAAGGCCGTGCACAAGCCCTAGTTCTAAGCCATTAGCCAATTCTCTCGATCGGTGAAGGTTAGCTCGACCTAACTTTTAACCCCAGCCTATTTATGTTATTTTAGGATTTTCATGCATAAATATGAAGCCATGCACATGATATAACCTAAGTTTTGAATTTATATATTAAATGGCCTTAAAAATGAAATTTTAGTAGCTAGCATGTTAAAGTCGAGATTCTTAGCTAAATCACCCTTAAATATCATGTCATTGATGGTGTAAGAATTTGAATGTAAATGGAGTTCATTAGCTAAGTCATTTCATTCATGAGATTATGCTAATTTAGGCACCCAAGGCTTAACCTTATGCATGTAAGTTATGAACCATGTTCCTAGCCATTTTAACCTTCATTTTTTATGATAATAATTCGGCCATAATCATTTTAGCATGTTGAGATGTTGGTTCGGAGGTTAAGTGCTCGTACGTGCAATTTATGCCCTATCGAGTAGCATGCATGTGGACCCGGGATCCACTAGTGTTTCATAGCATATTTGTGCCTATTTTATCATGCTAAGTTCATATCTCATGCATGTCATCGGAGAAAGTCGGCGGAGGTCCGGCAAGGGCCGGCCTTAGTCACTGGCCGCGCACACAGCGCGGCAGTACCCGGCCCCGAGCCAGTCCGTGCCCGCACCAGCATGCGCGAGGTACCCGCAGCACCAGTGCCCGCGACAGCGCGCCAGCAGCGCCTGTCCGTGCCCGCGTGCGAGGTCTCGGTGCCAGTCGCGCCCAGCACCTCCGACAGC
>BKCP01006071.1:3408742-3447203 GCA_008636005.1 Striga asiatica | reverse complement strand
TTTTTTTTTTTTTAACAAACAACGCCCCTAGGGACGGGGGATTAGGCTGGCTCCCCAACCTGTATATAGATCATAGCCCTAAAATGGGCCAAAACACTCAACATAGTCTCACAATCCAAACACTACAGTAACGAAAACAGCATATGAAAATAGTACAAGGTCTGTCATCGGGCTAACAGGTGTCCGGAATAAGGGAATGGTCTAAGTAGAGCAAACCCAAAAACCTAATCTACTGGAATCGAAACGATGGATATCCCAGCTGATCCATCTGAACTAGTGTGCGAAGGCGTAGTGGAGCAGTGTAGGTCTGATACGTGTGCGTGTCTGGTATGGTAGCGCCAAGGCTGGCAAGGTAATCAGCAGGTCTGTTCCCCTCACGAAGAATGTGTGTGATCCTGTAATGGACAGACCGAAGTAGATCTCTAATGCGCATAAGCGGGTGCTGAATCTGCCACGAGCCCTGATGACCCGAGGACAGGAGGGTGACGACAGCCGCAACGTCCAGCTCAATCCAAATATGATAAGAGAGGTCGGCAGCAATCTGAAGGCCAATCTGTAATGCCTGAATCTCTGCATCATAGCTCGAGGAGGCTTGAAGGGACGTGTGGAAGGCGGTGATAAGAGCTCCACTGTGGTCCTGGATCAAGCCTCCTCCTCCGGCAGTACCGCTATGGCGATCGAAAGATACATCGGTGTTCAGCTTGACCCAAGGAGAGTCGGATCGAAGCCAAACAACAGCTCTGGGCCGAGGGGACGGAACAGGCGGAGGGGGAGCCACCCTGTATCGGTACGGTGGCGTGCAGTCTGTCCAGTCACGTGCAGAAAGCCTGCCCAACGCTGTGAGGAGCGAAATGTGTCTCTCCACCTGCAAAACAATGTGAGAAAGCAAGAAAGTAATATCCCTATGCTTTGCACTATTCCTTTCCGTCAAGGTGAACCAAAGGATCAGACAAGGAATAAGGAAGCTCACGTGTCTAAAGTGTGTGCTCTGTGAGAAAAAACTCAGGAGCTCAAAAAAACTGTCTGTGGAGGGTAGGGATATATGAGTCCAAGTAGCAAAATGCTCCCACACTCTCCTCACAATCTCACTCTCTAGAAAAAGGTGGGTAAAGGTCTCGGTCTCATGACGTCCGGTCTCAGAACAACACACACATCGGGAGGGGAAGGAGATCCCCCTCGCATGTAACACAGTGTCCACGGGTATCCGGCACAAGAGGAGGCGCCAAAGGAAAACATATATGGTAGGGGTGAAAAGGTCGCTCCAGATGGCTCCGAAGAGAAGATTCGGCCGATCTCTCAGCCTAATCTGCTCCCAAGCCGAGGTAGTAGAAAACACACCCGATGATGTAAGTCTCCACCTCATACCATCCGAACCGTCCCCCGAGATGGGTATCTGCTGGATCCTATCTAATAACTGCTCACTAAAAGCCGCCCCGGAGCCAACTCTCTATCAAGCTTCCCCCTATCCCACGACCCGTCCGTCCAAAGGTCGCGCACAAGCAGGTAGGGGGAATGCGACACCTGCCTATTGTTTGTCCCATTTTTGTTGCATTTTTCGTATTGATTCTTCCTTTCTTTTTCCCCCATATTAGGTCTATTCCTTGGTTTTTAGGTTGTTTTATAGTTTATTGTGTGTTTTGCTTTATTTTGGTTTTTCTTGTGTTTTCCGTTTGTTTTTCCGGTTTTTCTTTGTTTCTGGTGTGCAGGTCGAAAGCTTCGGGAGAATCTATTTTCCATGATAAGTGGGCTAGGTGAACATCATTTAATAGAGCATTTCGTTGGCAACGCACAGGAAAAAGCGGAATCGAATTCCGATGTCAAACGAGTCCGAACGACTCCGAAAGGTGAAGTCACGCAAGTGGTCCGAGCACCAGTACTAGCCGCTGTCCGAGCATTAGCGCCGCTAGCTAGCAGCTAGCGCGGCTAACCCCCCCCCCTAGCGCGGCTAACACCCCCCTAGCGCGGCTAACACCCCCCTAGCGCCGCTAACCCCCCTTAGCGGCGCTAAGCCCCCCTGCAAGTCCCAGAATTGTATAAAAACCCCCAAAACTCGTTTTCTTGGGGATTCTTTTCATTCTCCCCCTCCTGGGGACGAACCCTAGGTCCAGAAAAACACAAAAAACCCCTTCTCCTCCCTCTCTTCTTCTTCTTCGTTTTTTCTTTCTTCTTCTTTTCACTTTTATTTTCATTTCTTTCTTCTTCTTCTTCTTTGCATTTTGGATTCAAGCTTGTATGAAGGTTCAACACTTGGATTGAATAAATTGTAAGAATTTCTTTTCTCTTTAAATTAATTCATGAAAATGGTTGATTTTGGAGATATGTGTTCGTGTGTTGAATTTGATATGCTTAGCTAAATCCGATTGGGATAGGGGATGATTGTTCTTGTTTGACGTGCATTTGTCGGGCTCGATTTGTTCATGTTCATGTGAGTTGAATTGATTCAGAATTGATGAATTTGTGCTTGATTGATTGATATAATCGAAGAGTGACACTTCGATCTTGCAATTGGTAACAGTTGAATATTGATTTGTCTAGTTAGGGTTTGTCAATTCTATATGATTAGTTGATTAATCACCTTCTAGTTAATTAGCGACTTTTAGAACCGAAAGGGGAGAAGTCGTAGACCTAGGCTCGCATGAGGTAGATGATTTCGTAACTGAATAATCTATGGGTTGAGATTGAAATACATGTTTGTCGATGACCCGTCCCTTGTTACGAAAAGTTATTGGGATTGGGATATTTGGCCTATGTTGTATGCCCAAGCTTGTTCGTCTATGTTCAATCCCTTGTTACGAAGAGTTATTGGGAGCGAACCTCTAGATGTTTAAGCGAGAGTGTCAATCTCGAACCGAACGATTAATTGCCCGGCTTTGCTAGAACTTGAATTAATTATCCCCGATTCCCTAGTTTCTCCATCTTTGTTCCATCCACATTTTTAGGTAGATTATTGCTCTTTATTGTTTTTTAGACAGTAATTATTCAAACCCCTTTTCTGATTAGAGTGTTTAGGATTTTGTTTTCTTTTTATGTGTTATCATTACCAAAGCTAAATTCCGAACCGCCTTCCTCGAGAGATCGACCCGGGAAACGAATCTTTGATTCGGTACTCGGTAAAATATAACAATTTGTACACAACAAATTTGGCGCCGTTGCCGGGGAGGGCAAGTAGGATATTTAGTTTTGGTGTTTGATCTTATTTTCTGTGTTTCTCTTTATTTTAGTATTTTTAGTGTTTTTGTTTCTTTTGTGCATATGTGTTTTTCTCTTTTGTTCTTGTTTTAGTTTTTTCCTTCTTTTCTATCCTTTTTTCTTGGCTACGCGTGGTTGTTTGGTTCTGGTGTGCAGGGACAATGAATTTCAATCATGGGTACTCCTCCCTGCATTACACATCTTGGAACGACGAGCCGGTCTATTCCCCTGGGTACCACACCCAACCTTACCCGAATTCTTCTGAGCAGTGCTGGAACGATTTTCCGGTTGAGCAAACTTATGAGTCCCACGAGTTTAACGAGAAGCTCGACCAGATTCTCCATTTCATAGAGTCCAATTCAGCTCGAGAAGAAGAGGCCGCATACAATGCCAAACTCGATCTCATCTTAGATCGATTGATGGCCCGAGCGAAACAAGAGGAGAAGATTGAGCTCAAATGTGCCCGATTGAGCGAGCACGTGGAAAGTCTAGCAAGGCGCATCGACTCGATCGAGTCCCAGGCCCACAAGCTCGAGGTTGTGGACCCACATCCCATGCCCGAGCATCCAAATGAGCTCCAGGACGACTCCTCCGAGTACAATGCCAAGCTCGACTTCATCCTCGATTGGATGATGGCCCGAGCAAACCAAGAAAAGGAGATTGAGCTCGGATGTGCTCGGCTGAGCACCCAAATAGAGAGCCTCACTGTACGTCTCGATTCGATAGAAGCACAAGTCGACAACCCACACCTCAATATTGACCCTCAGGCTCAAATTCTGCAACAAATGTGTGAGGCCGAAGAGGATGACATTCTCCCACGAGCCGGGTACGATGCATTAGAGGAGGAGGTCGATTCACAAGACCCTCCCCCCACCTTCGAGTTGGAGTATCCGCCTCCGAGGCCACTGCACTGCTTTCCGGAGGTGATGGTATTTTCTTCGACTTGCTCCATTGATATGCTTTTGATTGCCGAGGTTGACGAGGGAGCTCGGTTGGGGAAGGCTCTGTTCCAGACATCGGGGATTTCTCGTGAACAGACTCACTACATCAAGAACGTAGCCACTCGTGCCCACAGTGCCCGCCTTCTGGCCTTAGAGCCAGCACTGCCACTGCTCGAGAATACAAAGGCGTGGCACGATCGTCACTTCTTCTTGGACCCTGGCTGAGATCCTTACAGGTTTCGTCAAGCTAATGACGTTAAACAAGTGCTTCTTGGGAGGCAACCCAAGTGATTTACTGCTTTCTTAATTATTTTCTTTTTGCTTTTTATTTCATCTTTTAATAATGGGAGTTTGGAGTTTCTGTGTTTTTCTCGGCAGGTGCAAGTTTGTGAGCTTGAGCAGGACAAACATCGAGGTCCAGAGCGGTGCGTGGGCGAGTAGCTCGTATGTGGATGCTTATTCTCCTCGGGGCATTATCGGTTTGCACACCCTTCCCTTTTTATCCTTTTTGAGTTGTTCTCCTCCTGTCCTCTCTTTTGAGTCTTGTGTTCTTGTGGTAGTTGCTAGTATTGGTTTGCTATATGAAAGTGCTGGGTCCTTTATTTGACTCCCTGTTTTTAGTTGAAGCAATGAGGTCATTGCCCCATTTTAAGTGTGGGGGAGTCTATTTGGATTTTGCATGCTTATGTGGTGGACTGGTCTAGTGTTAGGTTTTTGTGTTGTTGAGCATGGTATTGGTGGATTATATGATTTGTTGATGGATGTTTGATGAAATTGGGAAGTTGTGATGACGATTGTGTTGATCATTGCTTCGATATTGCTTGATTGCTTTGAGTGACATTTATTTACCTTGTGAGGTTTTGAGCCTAACTCTTCTTTCTTGTGAGATATTGGTCATATTGTTGAATGATTAGAACTTGCCTTGAGTTTGTTTGAAAGGAATCAATTAGAGTTTAAAATTGCGAATATGATTGAGGCACTTTGTTTGACTAGCTCACTTCTGCCTTGTTCTTTGGTCCTATTTATTATTCCACTAGTAGCCCGTTTGAGCTTAAAGCCTTTTCTTGTCAACCTGTTGACTGATTTGTGTGATGATTGGGTGATTGGTGGCATTTCTGAATATGGTGGACATTGAGTTGCATTTTGTTTGCTTGACCATTCAAAGAAAAAAAATAAAAAAAAAAAACTTTGAGAGTTCACAAGACGAATCAATGGATTCTGCTCCTCTTACTAGTCGATTCATTTTGACAGGTAATGAGCATTGGGAAACTACTGTAGGAAACTTGGATGACCTCCAATGTTCACACCTACAGAATGTTGTCCTTTTGATTCAATCTTGTTGGGAAAAAGTTACTCTCCAAATAAAAAAAAAAAAAAAAGAAAAATAAGGTTAAGTGATGATTTTGTAACTTGTTCTGAGCATCTATGTGTTGTTTGTGGAATGTTGGTTGGGTAGTAAGTGTGTCGTCATGATTATTCTGGATGAGTGGCGGAGAACTCGAGTAATCTATTTGCTCGAGAATTGTGATTGTTTATTTGAGCTTCTTTTCCTTTATATATCCTTACCTTGAACCAAATAGCCTACATTACAGCCCGTGAAGTCCTCTTGATTCGCAAGTTTTAAGCTTTGATTGTTTCTGAGTAATTTAAACGATTGGCAGCATATGTTGAAACTTGAATATTGACCAATCTGAGAGAACCTATCATATATTCATGTAAGAAAATGAGTGAGGTCTATATTATAATCTATGCGTTTGAGAGTTTGTCATTTCGAGGCCAAGTTTATATTTGAGGCATATGGTTTCACGGTCGTCGGAATTCGACCTGGTTGACTTGGACATTTTGAAACTCTTCTTATTTGAATCGATATCCATGCTCGTGTCTTGTTTTCTTTCCTTTTTGTTCGGGACGAACACCTATCTCTAGACAACGGCCTATCACCTAACCACCACTCATCCCAGAAACTAACCTCGCCAACCCCCAAAACTCAAAAAATGTGATCCTGGGCGCGCCAACCAACCCTAGTAAGACGCCGCCACTGTTTACTATCATGCACAACCGTCGTTACCTAACAAGGGTGGTTGGCGCGTCTAGAGCAGTACTTTCCGCGAAGGTACTGGGCCCAAAGCGACTTTCCTTCCTTGAAACGCCACCACAGCTTGTATGAGAAGGCAGTAACAATATCCCTAAGGCGACAGATGTCAAGGCCACCCTCAGGGAGAGGGCGGCAGATAGAGTCCCAACTCACCCAGTGGGTACGTCTCCCCCTCCCCGAACCATCCTCATAACCCCAGAAATAACGAGCCGTGATCTGGTCAATCTCGTCAAGGGTGGACCTAGGAGGGTCGAGGACCATAAGTAAATGAAACGGAAGGGAGCTAAATAAGTGTGGGACGGGGGGACCATAGCCACGGGTGCTATATATCATCTGAGGATAGTCGCGGATAAAGCTGTCGAGGCCGCGAGAGAGGTAGTCCGCCGCAAGAACAAAAAGGGACGGGGAAAGGGGGTCTCCCTGTCTAAGGCCTCTAGATGAGGGAAAAAAATCTGTGGGGCTGCCATTAACCAGGACCGAGAACGCGCAATGCTCCACACACGCCTCTACAAAGCTGATCCATCGCTCCGGGAATCCCATCCTAGCCAGTGCCTCCCTAAGAAACGGCCACTCCACTCTATCATACGCCTTAGCCATATCTAGCTTCAACGCAATGTTCGGAACTCGCTTCCAGTCTGCATGGGAGATATCGTGGATCATCTCCTGGGCCAAAAGTATGTTATCACTAATGACCCGATCCTTGACGAAGCCACTCTGGTTCGGAGAGATGAGGGAGGGGAGAATAGGGGAAAGACGGCCGTTAAGAATCTTCGAAATAAGCTTATTGGTCACGTTACACAGGCTGATGGGCCTGTAGTCGGACCAAGAGCTCGGATTGGGTCTTTTGGGAATCAAGACGACAGAGGTAGCCGTGAAGGAATCCGGCATCCAGTGACCGGTGAAGAAATCCAATACCACCTCCTCAACATCAAGCTTGACTATATCCCAGCAGACCTGATAGAAGAGGAAAGAGAACCCATCGGGGCCAGAAACGCTGTTGGGATCAATCCCAAAAACAGCATCCTTAACCTCCTCCCTGCTTGGAAGCTCACAGAGGTCGACAAGGTCGACCGAAGGAGGGATGGTAGGGAAGAGAGAGACGGTCGGGGCAACGAGGGACCATCTGTCAGAGGTGAAGAGGGTCTGGAAGTGAGCAACAACCGACTCCCGAATCTGAGACTCCTGGGTCAGGGATGACCCATCTGCCTCAATCTATGGATGTACGACTTAGCACGCTTCTGTCTAACGAAGCCCTGGAAGAACCTGGTGTTCCGCTCGCCCTCTGCCACCCAGCGAATGGCCGCCTTCTGCTTCCAGAAATCCTCCTCCATAAGGAGTCGGAGCTGGTACTCGGCGTGGCAGCGGTGCATCGCAGTCCTATTCTCCGGATTGGGATCCAGGTCATAGGCCTGCTCAGCCTCCACGTGCGCACTCTGAGCCGCAGAAAGGCGCTGATGGAGGTTTCCAAAAACATCCCAGTTCCACTGTCTCAACCTACGCCGTAATCTGCCGAGCTTAGCTTCGAGATTGCGCATCCCGAAGAGCCCAGTCGGTTGGAGCCAGGAATCTTTGACAGTGTCATGGAAAGAGTGGTGGCGAACCCACATGTTCTGGAACCTAAAGGAAGCGCGGCGGGGAGTGCTCGAGAAGCGACACCTAATGAGGAGTGATGAATGGTCAGACCCAAATCGAGTGAGATGCGTGACGGTCGTGACCGCAAACACCTTCGACCACGCTTCAGAGACCAAAGCACGGTCGAGCCTCTCTCTGAGGTCGTCCCTAACCCATGTGAAGGGCTCACCCTCACATCCAGCATCTATCAACTCACAGTCCACCACAGTCCGAGCAAAGTCCCACATCTCCCGGGACCGGTCTGTGCGGCCACCCACACGCTCATCGGGGTGCAGAAAGATGTTGAAATTGCCACTAACCATCCATGGCAATCCCTCCATACTCTCAGCAATCTCACGCAGGGTGTCCCACAGATCGTGTCTCCCGACTCTATTACACTTGGCGTAAACCAATGTGTGAAATATGGGCTCAGGGAGATGGGCAGCAGAAAGCTCGACATGAAGCACCTGATCGGTGTCCCGGAGGACCCGATAAGTGTAGTCACGCGAGTGGAAGAAGAAGATCTTATGAGAAATGTTACCCACGCCCGAATGAAAACCAAGACGACGTGAGAAATAGTCAAAGTCAGGGGTGCGAATCATCGGCTCAATAAAGCCGACAAAATCCAATCTATGATCACGAATGAGAGAGCGAAGGTGAGCGAGAGTGGCCCTATTAGCCAGTCCCCGTCCATTCCAGGTAATGGACGTGATAGACATATCAACAATCAGAAGAGCCACCGGATAGGGTCCGCCTGTGGCGAGGCTGAGTCAGACCACCTGAGGGAGGGGGTAGGTGGCGAGAGGATCGACGAAGAACCGGAGAGACGGTCCGCCTCGTCATGCACGGTGTGGGTATGGTATTCGAAGGGGAACGCCCTCAGAAAGCGCTCGTGGCCTGCGAATCGTCAGGCTGCCAGTCTGAACAAGACTGACACTAGGTGCCTGCCCCATGTCCGAGCATGCCTCTTGTCTGTCATGGTGCACGAAAGCACTAGAGGCAAAACTCTCACACGAGACGTCGTGCTGAGCGCGTTTGAGACTGCATGCCTGCTCAGAGAGGGGAGGGGAAGAGACTCCATCCGGCAGAGCGCTCGGGTGCTCGCCGTCAGAGTGTCGCTGGAGAGCTATAGGCTCAGTCGAAATCTCAATCTCCGCAGAGGGGAGGTGGGCCGGCAATTCCCCTTTCGAGGAAGCGGTGGCAGGAGCTGTCCTCATCTCCAGAGAGCAATCCTGGCTATGTGGGAGGACAGACAAAGGGACAGCATCACGGATGCTGTCGTGAGATAAATGGGTGGCCGGGCCAGTTGGCGAAGTGGTCGGCTGCTCTAGATCATCTACTAGGAGGTCGTCGTCCTCTAAAAGGCCAAGATCCGAAAGACCGTGTGGGTCCCTAGAGGAAGGCTCAGCCTCATCCTGTGACTCAGGGGAGAGGGGTGCAATGAACGAGTGTTTGGCCTTGAAGGCCGACTGAAGTGTCTCTCTGGGAATAAAGCCCGTAGCCTTGGCCTTGGGCCCAACTATGATCACTTGGTCTGACTGGTCAGGATGAGAATCCTTCCCAATTTGGGCAGTGGCGTCCATCTTCGCCTTGGCCTTATCCGTGGCCCCCTTTGGGGACCCGGGTGTCTGGAGTGGGCCTTTGCCCTTTCCTTTCGGTTTTCTCCAGCTGTTGGAGGGTCCCGGCTGGGCCGTACGACGGTGCTGAGGCAGAGCGGGTCGTGGCTTATTGCCACTGATATAGCAGTCGGCCGCTATATGACCAACATAACTACACGCGGAACAGAAAGCGGGGATCTTCTCGTAGATCACCCGCTGAGCAAAAGTCTCCGAACCCTGCTCAATCTCAATCTCGTGGATAGGCTCCACTCTAAGATCAATCTCGACACAGAACCGCGCCATATTAGCCCTGGACTGGAGAGCAGTCAGGGCATCAATGCGGACCGGTTTTTCGACACACTTAGCAAGTGTGGTGATGGAATCCCGGTCATACAGATGTGGTGGAAGGCCAGGGAGGCGGCACCACACGGGGACGACCGGCGTCTCCGTCTTCGGGGTGAACCCGGAAGTGTACTTGAATACCCTAGCTGGGCATCCACGCACAAAAATAGAAGTCCTAAGCCATGCCTCATTATAATCTTCAGAGGGATTAAAAGTGACTAGAAGATGATTGAAGTTATACCACTTAAATGAGAACCTACCTTTAAATCCCAATTTTCCTAATCCAGCAGCTAGGTCTCGGGGGGGAGGGATAGCATAGGTGAACTTAAAGACCAGTGTGTTCGCTAACTTACCTGCGAGGGTGTCAGCTTCGGCCTGTGAGAATCGGACCTTCACTTTGTTCCCCTCCGAGCGGATGATGGTCCCGCAAGCCTGGTCATAATCCCCGTCAAAGAGGAACTCCTTGGGTGTCGACCGCAGGGTAATCTTGTCGCCTGAAACTTCATCTCTCTTCCCCGTAATAGCCTCTCGGAAAGAGAGCGGGTCAGTGGAAGTGCCCGGCAGGGAGCCGGGTGCAGTTGCTATTGGGGGGCCCATCGGCGGTGTCCCGTTCGGTGTCGGCCGCGGGGCACCCAGGTTAGCCATGGAAGGGTCCGTCGATGGTGTCCCGTTCAGGGAAGGTCCGGTAAAATGAGACGCGGATGTCTTGTACGGGCCCGTAAGCACAATCCTGTCTTCTCGCACATACATTACGGCAAGATCAGTTTTTCCGGACGCAGAAGTTGCAGCTCCGGCAAGTTGATTGGTCGGAGAGGGTGATTTTGGTAGGGGCCCGAGAATTTCGGTCGAGATAGCCGAACCCGATGCCAACCTGGGTGGAGGACCGACCAACTGTGATTCTCCAGTGACCGTGACGATTCCGGCGCCGGCAGAAGGCAGATGATCGGTGACCGCCGGTTGGATAGTGGTGGCGCCGTTCTGATGGAGGGCAGTGGGTTTGGGATGAGAGAGAGGTTGAGGGAAGGAGACGGTTTGGCCGGAGGGAAGAGTGACGGGCTGGGAGGTTGTATTGTTGGCGTTGGTGGGGACAGGAGCAGAAGAGGCTATTCCGGCGTGATGGACGGTCAAAGATGGTGAGGTTGGTTGGGCCCCGAGAATTCCGAGACCTGTCTGCTGAGGTTCTCCGGCGTAGGTCCGACAGCCGTCTCTGGTCGGTTGGATGTCGATGGAGGCATGGAGGTGGCCGGAGGGGGCGGAAGCTGCCGGGTGGACGACGTCAGCAGGTTGGATGTTGCGGTTGACGGGATGAGAGCTGATTTGGTTGGGTGCGGGTTGAGAGGGTCCGGGCTGGGCTGACGAGGGTTGTGGCAGGTCGTGGGCCAGAAAGCTGAGGGCTCGTGAGGTGTGGGTTGAGGGCTGAGATGGCTGGATTGTGTCTGGGCTTAACTTGGTTTTGTGGTTGTCTTGTGTGGGTTGGTTTGGTCGCTGGCTGGGCTTGAGAAGATTGGGCCCAGTTGAAATGCCAGTATGAGGTTGTGATATGGGCCTGGGAATTTTGATGGGGGAATTGGGTCCAGATCTGATAGTTGAGGGAAAGCTGAGGGAATTGGGATTATTCTCGTGGAGGGTTGAGATCGAAGCCACGTCATCGGGGAGCTGGGGGGAAGGATTCCCTGTGACGCCGTCTGCAGCAAATGTTTTAGGGTTGACCGATGGGGGAACTTCCGACGGCAAGGACCCAAACGTCACCGGACAACGTCTTTCACTCGGTCGGAGATTAGGGACCTCCATTCCAGCGACGGGGCCACACGAAATTTCAGTGACCTGCGGAGGTATTTCTCCCTCCTCTAAATTTGAGCTCGGCGATAGGAGTTTTTGGAGGGCTTTCATTACTTCCATTGAAATCAAAGAATTAAGGTCGGGGTTGACTACCGGTGTTGTAGGTTGAGGAGAAGGAGCTCGGAGGGAAGGTTGCTCCGGTTGTGTGGCCTGAACTCGCAGAAACGGGGGAGCAGGCGGAATCGGGATCGAGGCCATATATGGATGAACTGGGACCGGATAAGAGGGAGGTAGGTGAAGGGAGGTCAGGCGGCTCACCGCCAGAGGCGGCGGCGGTGGTGGCCCGCCGGCAAACAGCTATGAATCAGAAGTTTGGACTGAGAAATGGTGGAGAAATGGGGAAGATGAGTTTGAAGAGAGAGAAAGTTAGAGAGAAGGGAGAGCATTTGCTAGGGAAATTTTGTTAGTAGTTGCTAGGTTAGTTCTCTGTAGTTGCTAGGTTAGTTCTCTGTAGTTGCTAGGTTAGTAGTTACTAGGTTAGTTCTCTGTAGTTGTTAGGTTACTAGTTATTAGGTTAGTTCGCTGTAGTTGCTAGGTTAGTTCTCTGTAGTTGCTAAGTTAGTAGTTTCTAGGTTAGTTATCTGTAGTTGCTAGTTTAGTAGTAGCTAGGATAGTTCTCTGTAGTTGCTAGGTTAGTTCTCTGTTGCTAGGTTAGTTGTCTATAGTTGCTAAGAGCTGTCCGCATTTTAAGACCTGGGCGCATTTTAAGAGCTGAGCTGTCCGCATGAAAAGAATAACCTGAAACACCAAAAAATTTAGGTCTTAGATATATTAATTAATTTATGTTGTAAAAAATAATGACTTTGAACCTACTTCGCTAATTTTTTTTTTTTTTTTTAAAACGTTTGTGAAGTATTAATTTATCATCATTTTTTAAATATGGCTTCTTTCAATTATGAATAGTTTGACAAATTTTATTTCCATGTTGTAGTATGTAAAAGAAAGTACCAAGCCTTCAGATGCAAATTACAAACATCAATAGTATGTACAATGAATTTTCCTTACATATTATTGAACACATAGATTAAATATATGTGACTCGTGCATCACACGGACAATGTAGTTGAACTAACACCAATTAATTTCAACCGTCAAAAATTATGAAAAGGGTCCCATGGCTTACAAGTAATATCCTCACACACACCTTTATGTTTCTTGTTTTTTCTTAGGTTTTGGTTATAAATACACTTGCAATGAGGCCTTCTGTGGACACACCATCCAAGAAAACATATTCACCTTTCCATTGCCAAAAGATAAGAGTGTGCGAGAAGGATTTGCAAATAAATGGAATTCATCTGCGGAGGAATTATTTTGTGTAATAATCCAAGGATTCGTTCAGACAAAGGGCATGACAAAAGAGTCTGATATCTTGGACGCCTTCGAAAATATTCGCCAAGCATGTCTGACATAAATTGATCCGACTCTCACCTTCAAAGAGTGTTATGTCACGTTCATGATGATAAAAGAAAGGTACCGTACATTTAAATATTTGATGAACACACCGAACGTGGTTGTGAACGTCACCGAAAAATACGTACATCTTGACGGGTATCAAAGGGAGATTGCAATCGAGGTAAATGGAATTGACGTCTAATTTAGTGTGTAGTATATTTGTCATAAAACCATATTTTAAAACTCATTCATTGACGTACTTTCCCATGCTTCACGTTGTATTTCCTTTATATTTATGCTACAGCACTGAGCACTATCAGAGCATTATTTTAACAATCCAGAGCCTATGTGGGATACCCTTACAAGGACATTTGCCGATTTAAGCCTGGACGACTTCCCAGACGAACAGTCATGGAAAAGGCACCCAGATTTTCCGACTTTTGGACAATTGGTGGCCGACAATTGGCCGAAGATGCGCGCCAGGCGACGCGTAGAAGGAGGCATTAATATAACGACCATTTTGCACCATATTTCGATTCACAGTGTCATTGTATTTTCAATTTTCTATATTATGTATTGTTGCAAAATGTTTAGTACCTGGTTTGCATAAATTAATGAACATTTCTTTAACTAATTCTTGTAGGGTAAATTATTTATAATTATTCAACACCGTAATTTCGTTTTCACAAGTGAACGGAAGATGATATTATTCAACACCGATATTTATTAATATTTATTTGTGGTTCCATATTGATATATTATGCTATGTACGTACATATTTATTGAAAATTTCCCTTATGAAGTGGTATTTTTCCAATTTCCGCTCCGATTTCATTAAAAATAACATAACACCATTTTTTTGAACACAATCGAAACTCGGGTGTGCTTTGTTCCCAAAAAAAGCGGTTTTAACAACATTAGACATTGAATTCAATTTGATAATGTAATAAGTACATTTCTTCAAAACAAAAGTGATAAATTAGATAGAAAAATTGTGCTTCATTTAGTGATTGTACAAAGATAGATTATTGCGCAGAAATTTTCGTTTATGGACATCTGTATTTTGTTATCCGATTTGATCAGTATAAAAAGGAACAACTGTTACCGAACACGAACGTTTTAAATTGAACACCTTCGTTTGCGATAATTTCAGGTCGGGAGAAAACGAATACAACAAAAAATACAATATCGATAACAAATGGAACCGGTGTTGTGCCGACAATAAATGTTACACAAATCAACTCAATTATTGCTCTAAGGCAACAACCTGTAAAGCCTGTTCAAAAAAATTTTCTTCTGCGTGTCGTTCAGTCAATTATCAAGCAGAAAGACTATTTTTTTTTTACCTCGCCCATGTTGCATGCAGAGCAGTCAAAAGCATGTGGAAGGAGGGTCCAAATCACCTCTATTATTGGTATGGGAGCAACAAGCAAAGCCTGTCAAAATTTTTTTATTTTTCAGCCTGTGAAGCAAATGAGTTGTATTATTGCTGTGAGGCAAACAAAGTCATACAGTTTTCTTCTCACCCATACCCTGCCTACAACCTGTAAAGCTGCTGATTTCATTTTATTTATTTATTTTGTTTTTTCTTCCTACAGGAAACACGCAGCTGTAGCCTCTGTTCACATTACAGAGTCAGAACACCGACAAGATTCCCGGTTTAGAGATACAGATTTAAAAAAATAAATAGAAATGATCGAAAAAGGAACTTGTTGGTTTTGACGACTGGAGGAAGTGTGTATGACCGTGTTGTTGCTTCTATAAAAATGGCCCTTTATGTTTATTTGTTTCACCAAACCACAGCCCTTTCCCAAAAAAAAAAAAATATTTGAATATGGAAGCTTCGTTGTGCTTGTGTGGCAGTGGTCGTATGATCCTTTTAATGGCAAGAACCGAAAAAAACTATGGAAAATATTTTTTCCATTGTCCGGCTCGTCAACAACACAACCGGTGTTTCATTTGGGCGGACGATGTTTACCGTCATTATTCTTCCCAATCAAGTCAGAGTAAATTCAAGAATGCTCACGGTACTTCGTCCCAAACAACTGCAGAAAACATGCATACAATAGAATTTTCTGATACCGCTACCACATGGAGACAACCAGTCCCTAACACCTCGGCGATAACGGATTCGTCAATAATGTTAATCGCGTGCCCGACATGGTTTTTATTTTTATTTTTTTTTCTTGGCATTTTCTGTTGTGTAGCCACTGTGAAAATCTTGAGCATGTAATTCTAGAATTGATGTTATGGTGTTTTTACGTATGTTTTATTTTATTTATGTAATTCTGTAATTCTATTGATGTGTACAATTTTATTTTAATATTTTTTTCCTCTTCCCATTAACGTGGTTTTTGGTGAATTGAAAACTGTCCACTATGAGCAGAAGGAGAACCCACGCCAATATTATATTATAAATGGGGTTCAAATTATCGGTTAATTTACATGTATAAAAATAGCCGCCTACACAATTATTGGAGGGTCCCACGATAAATGGTGGCTTCAGACGTGTAAGCAAAAACAGTCGGGTTATCTCAAAAGTATCTGGTGTATAGATTTTGGGCCAAATCGGATTTATTTTATATCCAAGCATACTTTTATGAGCTGAAAGATCCATAGGGTAAGGTCTTTCCTAGGCCTTGGAATGTTGCAAATCTTAAGAAGTATTATTGATAGTTTGATTGTAACTCTTGAGTTGCTTTTGAAACACTTGTGATTTGGTTGCGGAATTATTGGTTACTCTTGAGTTGTTTTTGAAACACTTTGTGATTTGGTTGTTGAATTAATGATCACTCTGAGTTGTTGTTGAAACATTTGTGTTTTGGCTTGATGAATGAACTAAGTGTGAATGACAAATTTATGCATTATGAAGTACTTTTGAGCAAATTTTTCTTTTTGGTCTAAGTGTAAAATGCTCGTAATAAAGTACAGCAAGTGCGACGGCTTAAGGCCGAGCTCTTATGAGCTCGGGTGCTGTTAAAAGGATGTGACTACTTAAGGCCGAGCTCTGGCGAGCTCGGGTGCTGTTTGATGGTGTGACGGCTTAAGGCCGAGCTCTGGCAAGCTCGGGTGTTGTTCGATGGTGTGACGGCTTAAGGCCGAGCTTTTGCGAGCTCGGGTGCTGTTCAAAGGGTGTGATGGCTTAAGGTCGAGCTCGGGTGCTGTTCAATGGTGTGACGGCTTAAGGCCGAGCTCTTGCGAGCTCGGGTGCTGTTCAAAGGGTGTGACGGCTTAAGGCCGAGCTCTGGCGAGCTCGGGTGCTGTTCGATAGTATGAGGGCTTAAGGCCGAGCTCTTGCGAGCTCGGGTGCTGTTCAAATGGTGTGACGGATAAGGCCGAGCTCTTATGATCCTGGGTGCTGTTCAAAGGATGTGACGGCTTAAGGCCGAACTTTTGTGTAACACCCCACTTTGATATAACGAAAATCCATGGCTTTTCAGAAAAATCAATTTAATTTTTCAAAATTCATTTCAAACATTTGTGGCGTTACTCATTTATTTCAAAGTCAATATCATATATAACAGTCATAGCGATGACATTCAAACATAAATCAACACCCCATCAAGGGTTTCATCCAAAGTCAACAAACACCCAAATCGGGTTTCCAAATCCCAAAGTAAAGACATCATAATGTCAAACGGGGCATCTCCCCAAAAGTGTTTTCAAAGCATGATAAATATCCTGAGTTCGAAAATATCCAAGTCATAAATAAATCTCAAGTAAAGCGGAAGCAGAACAAACAATAGTCTAGTCATCTAGACCGACCACCACTCGCCTCGCCTCGCTGTGCCCGCAACCTTCTTATCCTGCATCTGGGAAGAAAAAGTGGGGATGAGCACGTATGGAATCCGTGGTGCTCACCACTATGCAAATAAATAACAAATAATATAAGATAGGTATGGTCGCAGCATGTATACGAATCAATTTACTATCCCATCTCATATCCCAAGTTTGTTCTCATGTGCATACCTACGCATAGACTACTGCTGGTCCACGTATCATATTCCTTCACTCAGGCCTTATAACAATGCCCTAACAGTAAGAGTCTCCTCCGACGGCCAAGGTTTCTGCCTTGGACTTACATCAAGGTACTGATCGCCGACCGAGGACCTATGCCCTGGTCTTACAGGCGACGCGTCCTTCGCAAAGGACTTAAAGAGGAGATTACCCCTTCGGGGCGTTCTATAGCTACTGGGATAACCGTTCGATTACCGGTACAGCTAACATCCAAGGCTACATGGTTCACATGCATACATTGATCATACCATACATATAACATCAATTTATCTCATAGCAATTTAAATAACCCACCTGGATCATGAAGCAGAAGGTAACACACAAAAGCTAGTAGGATGAGAGCACGGCTCGTCAAACACCTACATTCATCAAGAATAGTCCTATCAACAACTATTCTGACACTTAAAGCCATATACAACACATTCACTTAGTCGAACATTATCGACTAAGTGATTCGTGGGTCCTTTAGCGGAGTTTGTAACCTTTGAAGTAGACCACTAGACTCGAAAAATCCATTAAAATCATTTAAGACATACTCGACATGTAAAACAAGTTAACGGGTCAAAGGGAAGTCAAACTGTAACACCCCGCCTTTCTTAGCTTTGAATAGTGAAAATCAGGGTAAAATTTTTCTTTTCATTTTTGAAAGAATGCGAGCTTGGTTTTTGAAAATACTTTCTTACTTGCGGGATGATACGAAAACTTTCTTATCTTACTCATGCAGACATAATAAAACATGCAACCAAATCAATCCACTATGGAGATAATGGAATCACACATGCAGTCTGACTGTCTCGCACTGTCTGGTTTAGCGGAATCTTTAAACTGAAAACATGTCCTCTGCTTTAAACATGTCCTCTGGTTTAGCGGAAGTCAAACTAAAAATGTCCGCTGCTCATGACCACCCTTGCCACGTCTGTTCTCCCGGCACGCTGGACTCCGTCACCTGAAATAGGAAAAACTTTGGGAGTGTGAGCACGTCTGCATGCTCGTGGGAAAACTGGAACTGTAATAATCTTAATTGTAAACATAAACTTAAAAGCAGCAAATAAATAATAAGTTGTGTTGTATTGTAAACTTCTCTTAAACTTTAACTGTGGTCAAAAGACCCTTGTCGTCCTTAACCGCTCATGTGCACATCACTCGATAAAACTGATAAGGCCCTCGGCCCCTTATTTGGTACCAGGTGGAATAGGAAGGCCCTTGCTTCGGCCTCTCACCTTGGAGATATAACTACCTCAAACATACCTCAGACATGGTACAAATATTAATGATGATGTGGAACCCAATACATGACCCCCCATACTGACCAGTATTGAATTAGACAGCATCCACAATAACATATCATGACTTAAATATGTAAGAGCTGAAACTGAAATCTGTGGTCTCAAAGACCCTTGTCGGCCTTGGTCGCTCATGTGCACATCACCCGATAAAACTGAAGGCCCTTACCTCGCCCTTATCGGGTACCAGATGGAATAGGAAGGCCCTTGCTTCGGCCTCTCACCTGGGAGATATAACTAAACCACAAACGGGATAATTCGACAGTTCAGGTAAATAATTTACTCACATACCTCATACAGGATAACTGAAATGCGCAATATAACACCCTGTACGGGCTCCCACCTGATATGTTTATGTTGCAAGTGCTTGAATACAGAAGTAGCTGTCAGAGGCTCGACTCCCCTTAAGCTACCAAATTTTACAAGAAAATATATCTAAGAAATTTCCTCGACTTATAAAAACTCATACTGAAACTTAGACAGTCAATCAGGCAAAGCAGATATAGCATGAAAATCACATAAAGCATATAGATGCATATGAACACTTAAAACTGGACTGGATTTTATCGGCTCAACCGGACTGTCTTAGGGTTTCTAGAAAAGTTCTCATTTAGTCCCGGAAACCCACATTTTCTGTACTTCTTGAACTGTCCAGTGACTATTTCCGATCACTTAACATACTCAACTCATGCTAGATGAAGGTTGGTCACTTAAGTCCATGCATTTTCATTTAAATCATTTAATAGAGTTATATGATCAACAAAACTCTCATGATTTTTATAAAATCTAATATAACTCTAAAAATTCTCAAACTTGGCAGCCAAGTAGCTCACTTAACCAAGTACATTCTGTACAAATCTTAACTCATTTGAACATCAGTAGCTTATCCAACTAAAATCTCAACCTTAGCATATAAACATGCACTTTACACATATATGTTCAAAGAATTTTATAAAATACTACACTTATCCTATGAAGCTCAAACTTGGTGAAATTACTTACAACTCATGCAAGAAATTCCCCTTAAAAGTTCACATTAATCGCGCGTGTATTCAAGGAGTTCTCTGACCACAAATTTCATCTTGATATGCATTCGGTCTATAATATATATCTCACTCATTTCTCATGATAAAATCATGAAATTTGGTATGCATACTCTTAACTCATATATATATATTTTCTAAAAGTTTCGTAATTTTATCATGCGTATATCTCAAGTTATTCGCATTTGAAGTCGCAGCTAAAATCGCGCATGTATAGTTCAATTTGCATGATAAACTCTAAAAATCCATATTTCAGGTTACACTAGGCCAATTGACTTGATTCTTGATCATATAAACTCCTATTTAACAAAAAAATACTGAAATTACTCGCAAATTTCCAGGTTTTTCATAGCATGGGTAAAAACGCATGAAAACTCAACATATAGAACATGCAAGTAAGTTGGGAGCACTTAAATATTTAGCATGCTTAGAACCACTTAGAAACTGAACCTATGGGGCATTAAAACACATAATTATAATCCTTATCTCATATATAACGAGTCCTAGAAATAAAATAGCAAACCAACCTCTAACACTTCAAGAAAAAGGCAAAGGAACTCAGTATGCTCGGTTCTTGCTCGATCCTCGTATACTGCGGTTTCTTGCTTCCTTTGGCTTGAATCCTTGAGTTTGATGGCACTAAATGCTTCTATTACAAGATAAGGATTATGAAGGATGATTATTATGTTAGGGTTCTCGAATTTAGGTTGCTAGAACTTTGAATAAACTTGGTACTAACATAAAATGGCTCTAGGCAAAACTCTTGTTTGCTCTCGGCTTTTAGTTTCTCTAAGTGCTTGTGGATGAGTTTTCTCTCCAATTAACTAAGTGTTGCTGAGTGTCAAATGAGGGGAATAAGGATCTAATAGGATAGCTTATATGCTGGTCCTTTGGCGGAACTAACAAGGATAGAAAGAGGCTTCAAAATCTTAGTCAAATTGGTGGGGAACAAGAGTAGACTTCACTTCCCAACATTGCATGGTCAAGGAATCTAGCATGGGCTGAGCATAAGGTGCACTAATCGGGTGCAAGACTTACACAAAGCATTAAACAAATTCAAGCCCATGATGTGTTAAGGCATAGAATAATGCTAATGCATGTTGATCTTGTCTAATGAAAGTTAAGGATATATTAGGCTTGGATAATCTATAATCGCTATCCAATAAACACGTATGAATTCCAACCATGTAATATAGTGGGAGGATAAGAGCACTATGGTCTGGTCATAGCATTATAAGAGAAGTGGGAAACATCTCTCTTACACAAGAATAAACAATGCCCATGCTTGATTAATTAAGATATAAGAATCTTAATCAATAGTTGACTTTGCTAAAGATATTAAGGCATGATTAGGCCTTAGGAAAAAGACTAATAAACATCCTAATGATCCTAAACTCTAAGGTTTAAGTCTTGATGGCTTGAGAAGGAATGGGCACGAGCGGGTGCTCGACTAGGTGATCGGTCTCGGTGGCTCGGTGCGAGATAATCGATTTTTCGGCACGAATAATATCGAACTTATAAACTAACATACATGAGCACATATAAACACAAATATAAACACATAATTCATGTAATAATTTTAAATCAAATAACTCGGGAATCTGAAAATACCGTTCGAGAAAGTGAAATCATTCTAATATTATAACTGATCGGGGCGTTACAACCTATCCTCCTTAAAATGTTTTCGTCCTCGGAAATACAGAAGTAGGGTACTAAGTCAAAACTCATACTACAGATACATACAACGTACAAATAAATGTACATAAGTACAACTGAACATCTCAGAACTGAAAATCTGGATCGGCATCTTGAATCTGGCAACTACACCATCCGGTATTGATCAGGAAATTATGTGCAACCATCCGGTCTTGACCAGGAATTATGTGCATACTCCGGGTGGCCTTGGCCGCCCCGGAACCTGGGGAGGGCATTAGCCTCTCGTCTCAGGCGATAAGTAGCTGCAACGACTCCCTTGGGAGTCATTGCCCTTGTGGCAAACACTTTATCTCTGTATGCATAACTCAACTCGGTATACGCTTGTATGAGCCAGGGTGGGAAAACCTTCCACTCAATCTTGGTCAGAATAACTCGACCAAGAACGGGAGATACTCAATCGTTCAGGTCCTATCTTTACTTACATACATCTCTCTGGAGCCATCTCTGAACGCACATCACACATGTATACGGAAATAACAGATCTGGATATCTAGCTCTGATCTCAGCCTCTCTCTTTCCCAAGTGGCTTCCGACTCATCGTGGCGACTCCAGCAAACCCTGACGAGCTCTATATCTCTGTTTCTTAGTCGTCGAACCTTTCAGTCCAGGACTGCTACTGACTACTCATCATATGTCAGGTTCTGCCTGACATTCTTACTCGCCAAAGTTCACTTTATGACTCAGGTCGTACACGTACTTTCTCAACATCGAAACGTGGAAGATGTTATGTACACCCGAGAGTTCTAGGGGCACGCCAAACGGTATGCTGTTATGCCAACTTGCTCGAGAATATTAAAAGGCCCTATAAAACAGGTCTGCAATTTCCCCCTCTTCTCGAAACGTACAACGCCCTTCATCGGCATGACTTTCAGGAATATCTTATCTCCTTCCTTGAACATAAGCTCCCTTCTACGCTTGTTAGTGTAGGCTTTCTGCCTGCTCTGCGCCTCTTTTAGCCTTGCTGGGACCTCTGCAACTTTCTGGACTGTGTCCTCGATCAACTTGGGACCGAGAACCTGTTTCTCGCCAACTTCATCCCAATAAAGGGGTGAGCAGCACTTGCGCCGTACAAAACTTCGTATGGCGCCATCTTGATCGACGAGTGATAGCTTTTATTGCAGGCGAACTCCACAGTAGGTAACAACTTTTTCCACGAACTACCTCGCTCTAGGACACAAGCTCAAAGCATGTCCTCAAACGTCTGGATGGTCCGTTCCGACTGTCCGTCGGTCTGTGGGTGATATGCGGAGCTAAAACTCAACTTCGTCCCCATGGGCTCGTTCAGACTTTCCCTGAAATGGCCAGTAAACTGGGGATCTCGATCTGATATAATCTCGGCAGAAATGCCGTGAGGTCGAACTATTCCACGAAGGTACGTCTCAGCTAACTTCTCCACAAACTCGGATACATCTCTCTTCATGCCCCTCACCAAAACGACCCTTTTCAAGTCGTGATACATCTTGGTGTTATTGGGGTGCGCCAAATATGGAGTACTATGCGCCTCGGTCAAGGTCTCTTTCCTCAAGGTCTCGACTTTCGGCACAACAATCCTTCCCAGGTACTCTAAGGCACCATTCATGCCTCGATCAAAGCCCTCTACTCCGCCGACATGGAGCTTCGCCTCCAACTAACGAATGAACTCGTGCAAAGGCTGGCTCCGTCGAATCTTATCTCGGAGTGTGGGCCACACTCTCAAACAAATGACATTCCCCCTCGACTTTGGCTGGGGAAGTGAATCGACCACTTCTAGCTGCATTCCAGCGAACTCCCGAATCAACTGACGCTGTTGGTTGATCATACAGGTCAGCTCCCCCTTTCCCTTACGGCTGAGGGCGTCGGCAACTACGTTCGCCTTTCCCGGATGATAGTTAATGGTGCAGCTATAATCTTTCACCAGCTCTAACCATCGCCTTTGGCTCATGTTGAGCTCCTTCTGAGTGAAGATATACTGCAAGCTCTTGTGGTATGTGAAAATCTCGCATCGTCCGTCATACAAATAATGCCTCCAAATCTTCAGAGCATGAACCACAGCTGCCAACTCAAGGTCATGAGTCAGGTAGTTCACCTCGTGCGGCTTTAGCTGACGGGAAGCATAAGCCACATCCCTGCCGTCTTACATAAAAACACAACCTAGACCCTACTTCAAGGCATCACTATAAATAGTGAAACCCTGTGTGGGATACGGTATAGTCAATCGTGCGCCGTTGTTAGCCTTTCTTTGAGGCATCACTATAAATAGGCATCACCTCGTGCGCCGTTGTTAGCTTTTCTTTGAGCTCCTGAACGCTCGCCTCACAATGGTTGCACCACTCAAACTTCACCAACTTCCTCGTCAATCAAGACAAGGGTAGGGCAATCTTGGAAAACCCCTCGATGAATCGTCTATTATAGCTAGCTAATCCGAGGAAACTCCGAACGTCGGTGGCATTCTTTGGTGTTGACCAGTTCCGAACTGCCTCAATCTTCACTAGGTCCACTTCAATCCCTCTAGATGTGACAATGTGGCCAAGAAAAACCACTTGATCAAGCCAAAATTCACACTTTGAGAACTTGGCATACAGTTTCTCCTGCCGAAGAGTCTCCAACACAGCCCTCAAGTGCTCCTCATGTTGTTCTGGGCTACTCAAATAGACCAAAATGTCATCAGCTGGTGACAACCGGTCTAGGAACGGATGAAAGACACGGTTCATGAGATCCATGAATACTGCAGGGGCATCACTTAAGCCAAATGGAATCACAACGAGTTCGTTGTGACCGTATCTCGTTTGAAAAACTGTTTTGGCCACGTCGGCCTCTTAGATTTCTCAGCGACGGTAACCAGAACGAAGATCTGTCTTTGAAAACACGCTAGCTCCCTCCAGCTGATCGAATAAGTTCTCTATCTTGAGAAGCGGATACGTGTTCTTCACCGTCAACAGGTTCAATTCCCGATAGTCGATGCACATACGCAAAGTCCCATCCCTCTTCTTGATGATGAAGACAGGAGCTCAAGGGGAAACGCTCGGTCGGATGAACCGAGACTCAACATTTCTTGAATTTGAGCCTTCAATTTCTGATGCTTCTTCGACGCCATGCGATACGACGCTTTCGACACTGGTCCTGCTCCAGGGACCAGGTCGATTAAAAACTTCACGAAGCAGTTAGCCGGTCCTTCCGGAAGCTTTTCCGGGAAGACGCCACGAAATCATGCACTATGGGAAATGAGATGCTTTCTTCTCCTCGGTGTCTATGAGGTGACGAGCAAATGCACTCTTACTAGCGAATTCGCGCTCGTACTCCTCTACCAATTGGCCCCATGCAGAAAGGCACAGGACTCTTGCTCTATCTCCCTGCGAATAAGGCGCGGTTGAAACTTGGCTTCCTGAATCTCTTTGTGCCGGTCCCCTATCATCTCATCATACTCATGGTCTGTCCTCATACGCTAGTAGTCGTTCCACCAATCCCTAGAATTGGCCCACGACTGTAGCCTGTTCCCGCTCGACGGGTGGGTTCGGAGTTCTACTGGACAACATTTTGGATAACTTATAACGCTTTGATTAAATCAGTATAGCCAATCAAGAAATAGCTATACCATACTTGAAACAATTTATGAACAGCCGAAAACACCTATCTTGGCTAGAGTTCCGGTATACTTTAATCTTCTATGTTCTGGTTAGAGTTCTGACCAAGTCTAGAGTTCCACTTTAAACTGAAGTTTTGTCTTAGGCTAGAGTCCTTAGACTTAGCTGTTCTAGAGTTCTGTCTAGAGTTCTCTCTCTAGGTTCTTTGTCTTATAGGAGGATAGTGATCTAGGGCCCTGATATATCATACTTGAACTTGAATAAGCACTTGCAGTAATAAACTGAGTCAGGTGACTTACCTCGGAGTCAGTGCGGGAGTGAGCTTGGCGTGGTCATGCTTTTCTTAAACTTTTAAAAGTATACAGAAACGCTAACTGCGCTCTGATACCAAGCTGTAACACCCCGCCTTTCTTAAATTTGAATACTGAAAATCAGAGTAAAATTTTTCTTTTTATTTTCAAAAGAATGCGAGCTTGGTTTTCGAAAATACTTTCTTACTTGCGGGATGATACGAAAACTTTCTTATCTTACTCATGCAGACATAATAAAACATGCAACCAAATCAATCCACTATGGAGATAATGGAATCACACACGCAGTCTAACTGTCTCGCACTGTCTGGTTTAGCGGAAGCTTTAAACTGAAAACATACATAACCCACGCATACATATAAATACATGCTCATGAATTTAGGACATAAAATGTGTGTAAAAATGTCCTATGCTCATGACCACCCTTGCCACGTCTGCTCTCCCGGCACGCTGGACTCCGTCACCTGAAATAGGAAAAATTGTGGGAGTGTGAGCACGTCTGCATGATCGTGGGAAAACTAGAACTGTAATAATCTTAATTGTAAACATAAACTTAAAAGCAGCATATAAATAATAAGTTGTGTTGTACTGTAAACTTCTTTTAAACTTTAACTGTGGTCAAAAGACCCTTGTCGGCCTTGGCCGCTCATGTGCACATCACCCGATAAAACTGATATGGCCCTCGGCCCCTTATCGGGTACCAGGTGGAATGAGAAGGCCCTTGCTTCGGCCTCTCACCTAGGAGATATAATTGCCTCGAACATACCTCAGACATGGTACAGATATTAATGATGATGTGGAACTCAGTACATGAGCCCCATACTGACCAGTGCTGAATTAGACAACATCCATAATAACATATCATGACTTAAATATGTAAGAGCTGAATCTGAAATTTGTGGTCTCCAAGACATTTGTCGGCCTTGGCCGCTCATGTGCACATCACCCGATAAAACTGAAGGCCCTTACCTCGGCAGGTACCAGATGGAATAGGAAGGCCCTTGCTTCGGTCTCTGACCTAAGAGATATAACTGAACCACAAACGGGATAATTCGACCATTCGGGTAAATAATTTACTCACATACCTCATACAAGATAATTGAAATGCGCAATGTAACACCCTGTACAGGCTCCCACCTAATATGTTGAAAATTTCTGTTGCGAGTGCTTGAATACTGAAGTAGTTGTCGGAGGCTCGACTCTCCTTAAGCTACCAAAATTTACAAGAAAATATATCAAGAAATTTGCTCGACTTATAAAAACTCATACTGAAACTTAGATAGTCAATCAGGAAAAGCAGATATAGCATGAAAATCACATAAAGCACATAGATGCATATGAACACTTAAAACTAGACTGGATTTTATCGGCTCAAACGGACTATCTTAGGGTTTCCGAAAAATTTCTCACTTAGTCTCGGAAACCCACTTTTTCTATACTTCTTGAACTCTCTCGAACCGGACTCCAGTGACTATTTCCGATCACTTAACATACTCAACTCATGCTTGATGAGGGTTGGTCACTTAAGTCCATGCATTTTCATTTAAATCATTTAATAGAGTTATATGATCAACTAAACTCTCATGATTTTTATAAAATCGAATATAACACTAAAAATTCTCAAACTTGGCAGTCAAGTAGCTCACTTAACCAAGTACATGTTGTACAAATCTCAACTCATTTGAACATCAATAGCTTATCCAACTAAAATCTCAAACTTAGCATATAAACTTGCACTTTACACATATATGTTCCAAGAATTTTATAAAATCCTACACTTATCCTCTGAAGCTCAAACTTGGTGTAACTACTCACAACTCATGCAATAAATGCCCCTTAAATGTTCACATTAATCGTGCATGTATTCAAGGAGTTCTCTGACCACAAAGTTCATCTTGAGATGCATCCAGTCTATAATATATATCTCACTCATTTCTCATGCTAAAATCATGAAATTTGTATGCATGCTCTTAACTCATATATAAACATGTCCTGAAAAATTTGTAATTTTATCATGCGTATATCTCGTGTTATTCGCGTTTGAAGTCGCAGCTGAAATCGCGCATGTAAAGTTCAATTTTCATGATAAACTTTAAAAATCCATATCTCGAGTTACACTAGGCCAATTGACTTTATTCTTGATCATATGAAATCTTATTTAACACAAGAAATAGCTAAATTATTTGCACATTTCCAGGTTTTGCATAGCATGGGTAAAAATGCATGAAAACTCAACATATAAAACATGCAAATAAGCTGGGAGCACTTAAACATTTAGCATGCTTGGAACCACTTAAGAACTGAACCTATGGGGCATTAAAACTCATCATTATAATCCTTATCTCATATATAACGAGTCCTAAAAATAAAATAGCAAACCAACCTCTAACACTACAAGAAAAAGGCAAAGGAACTCGGTATGCTCGGTTCTTGCTCGATCCTCGTATAGTTGCGGTTTCTTGCTTTCTTTGACTCGAATCCTTGAGTTTGATGGCACCAAAATGCTTCTAGGACAAGAGGAGGATGATGGAGGATGGTTATTATGTTGGGGTTCTCGAATTTAAGTTGCTAGAACTTGGAATAAACTTGGTACTAACATAAAATGGCTCTAGGCAAAACTCTTGTTTGCTCTCGGCTTTTGGTTTCTCTAAGTGCTTGTGGACGAGTTTTCTCTCCAATTAACTAAGTGTTGCTGAGTGTCAAATGAGGGGAATAAGGATCTAAGAGGATAGCTTATATGCTGGTCCTTTGGCGGAACTAACAAGGATAGAAAGAGGGTTCAAAGTCTTAGGCAAATTGGTGGGGAACAAGAGTAGACTTCACTTCCCAACATTGCATGGTCAAGGAATCTAGCATGGTGTAACGCCCCGCGCCACCTGACCTGCGCGCACGCTGGCAGGACACGCGCACGCTGGGAACGCGTGCGCACGGGCATACTCGTGCTTTTAATGGACTTAGGACGCCCCATGCCTAAGTCTTGTACATATCAGGGGCTAGTTTTATCTAGGAGCTTCTAGAAGGCCCTGGAATTGTGTAGATACTTGTAGTAGGGACATGAAAGACCTAGAACCTTGTAGAGGCTTGTAGATAGGGCAAAAAGAATGTAGAAGGTTCTAGGACTTGTGTGTATGAAGTAGGATTTTTGTGGAATGGTCTAGAACTTCCAAGACCCTTGTAGGACCTAGAACTTTTCTTAGAGGAGGTGGTGCCAATAAATAGGAGAGGCCCCCTCATTTTGCAACTCATCCAAGCAACCATCAAGCTCTCTTGTACAAAGTTTGTGAGAATAATAGTACAAGCACTTTCCTTTCATTCCCCCATGAATATATTTCCTATATTCTCTTGCCAAGCACTCACATGCACCGAGCACGTTCCAAGCATGGCGAGGCTGACTTAGCTAGCGAAGGGCGCATGTAACGCTCCACTTTGATTTTAAAGAAATTCCAGACTTTCTAAAAATCAGTAAAACATTTTCGAAACCAATTTCGAAATCATGGGCATTATTCACATTCACATGGATCAACTCGTGTATGATCCTATGGGGATTCATTACCCGATTTACAACATGGTTTTCATTAACCCGTTTCACAACATCGATCATGATATTCAGCTTAAAACATAACAACATGAATAATTGATAACGACATGATATTCGATAGGCATCATACTTAAGAATATCCAAATCATCATAGGTTCACCAAAATATCCAGAATGCAACAATTCCAAAAATAGGGTTGAAAAAAAGTTTCAACATGTCTCGTAAAACTCATACATAGGTTCATAAAATGTGGAAGCAAAAGAAATAAATTAATAACCACCCACGCGTCTTTGCCTAGTTATCCGTCACCTGCTTAACCTGCATCCGTGAAGAGACAGGTTGGAGTGAGCACATATGGAATCCGCAGTGCTCACCACTATGCATATGAACAATATATAATATGTTAAGGTGGTATGGTCACAACATGAACATAAACAATAACAACATGTCTTATCTCCTACACAATATCACATCAATTCACATTACTCCTTTGCACAACTATCACTAGCCGCAAAACGGGGATTCATTACCCGAAGGCGGGAGTACATGCCATGCTACGGACACGGCCTTCCATATGGGCTTACGTACCTCACAAGGGCACGGCCATATCAGGACTTAAGGAGATTGCCACACAAGGGCACCATACCGTAAGTTGACGGGGACAACCGTACCGACGGTCGTAATAGTTCACATCGATAGGCTACATGCTCATATGCATACATAGATCATAACAATTCAACACATTTAAACACATATGACATAGACATTTTAGAATAGCAAACCCACTTGGAAATTGGGTAGGAAAATCACACAACAGATCGGTAGGTGAGTGAGGCTCGACATCTACATTTAATCAAGATAATCCCATAAATATATTATCTTGATATTAGAAAATCATTAGATACTCACACTTAGTCAAAATAATGATTAAGGTATTGTATCGGAATTTTTCGTGGACTTGGAACTCTCGGAAGTTTTGAAAAATAAGACTCGGGAAACGAGAATGGGTCTCGGGAATTAAAATAATTTTTCTCAAATTTTTCCCAATTGAAAATATTTTTTTTTTAAATAAGTCCGGTATTAAAAACGGGCTTCTAGAACACAAAATTGGACTTAAAAGCCAACTGGGCCGCGCTGGAAATTAACTGCCGCGGAAATGGGCTCTCATATGCGAAATTGGGCCGAATTCATGCGCATTTTGGGCCTGCCAACCATCTGGATCTGTGGTTGGGACATTGAGCCACTCGCGGGGACACTGGGCTCACGGGCCGGAGTAGGCTAACAGCAAGCGGGCCGCGCGCGGGCTGGAGCGGGCCAAGCGACCCGCGCCTCTCTGCTGGTGAAAATAAATAAAGTGGGTGCTAGGGGTGCATTTCGAACAAGGGACCTCACGCACAACATTGAGGATGGAATACCACTACACCACATGGATGGATGCAACTTAAACAAAATTTTGGGTACTGAAGTTAAAGAAAGGCTTGCAACAAAAATTACCTGTAAACTATGGCAGCGAGCAGGGAGGAAAAAAAATGAGAAAACAGAGGTTGCGAATACTCTGATCGAACTTGACGGCAAACGAACAGTGGTCCCAAAATTTTAACGAAGAATTGAAAATGAAACAAATTCTCACTATTTGAAATTTTAGAAAAGTTTGGTTTTGGATTCGAACAACGATGCGGCACGATACAGCTCCAGAATCATGAACGGCGACAATGGCTCAGCAAAATAATAAACGAAACTCCGAATTCAAACGAATTAACCACAGCAGCAACAAGGCTCGATTTTTTTACAAAATCAAGAGTTCCATTCCACGATAAAATTTCGCAAATCATAGTCCGACGAACACAACGCTTATACGAGCCGATAACCAACGAATAAAACGATCACGGTATAATCAACGGATTATTAAAAACAGGCAAGATAATCAACGAACTTAAACGAGCCTAAAAATATAACGAGAAGATTCAGAATAGATTACCTGTCTTCAGGAAATACGAGCTATCGAAAACCGGGTCGGACTAACGGGGCCTCGAAAACTCGAACGATGACCTCGACGCACGGGACTGGGGTGTCTGCCCGCGAACAGAAAACGATGATGAACTCGACGAACGGAATCGTTGCTCTGAACTGCAGCTCGAGCTCTTTGGCTATGGCTGACAAGCTACTTGCGGTGATGGAGACGGCTCGCCGGATGATCGCCTGAAACAATGGCGGTCGCCGAAAAAATCTGGGCTATTCGATGAACGAAGGAGGACTCGCCGGCGAAATTATTTTTTTTTTTTTTAAACTGGGAGATGATATGCGAGAGGGAGATTAGAGAGAAGCTTGGTACGAATGATCAGAGTTATCTCCTTTGGTCGAGATATAAGAGACGGGTGAGAGGAGCAAGCGAACGTGCGGAGAAAATTTCATAAAAATCGCAACCAGATTATTCAATCCGTTGGAGAAGAAAACTCAGTTCAATCTCATGGGAAAAGAAAAGAAAGGGCCGCATACATTAAACCCTATGGGCCAAGGGATTTTGGTCAATTTGAGCCAAAAATAATACTCATAATTGGGCTTGATTAACTCAAGAGGCCAAATCATAATTGGGTTGGAATTTAAATCGACTTTGGCTAATAGGGGCTGAAACTAATTTCTGATTGGGCTAAAAGAAATACAACAGGATAACAAGAATTTTCAGTTCGCGATACTCGGTTTATTTAATCCGATAGTATATACGACGTTCGAAAAAATAAAATACGACATCCAGAAAAATTAAATAATTAATCCGGTAATATATATATATATATATATATATATATATGTATATATATATGTATATATTCCAATGCATCCACTTATTTAAAGTGTGGACGTGAGACTCATTTTTAACCACAAGATTTGGAACATCATGTGTGGCCAAGATTTACTCTTTTCTTTTTGTTATTTTAATTATTTAAATATTATTTTGACCCGTTGACTCTGGCGTTGACTGTTGACTTCCAGTGTTGACTGTTGACTTCCGATGAAATCCGTTTTCTTCCGGCGTCGACCGTTGACAACTAACCTTCCAACTAGGTTAGTTCTTTGTGGTTGCTAGGTTTTTTTTTTTATTTTTTATTTCTAACAAACAACGCCCCTGAGGGGCGGGGGATTGGGCTGGATCCCCAACCTGTGCATAGATCAAGACCCCAAAACAGGGCCCAACAAATCAACAGTCTACAATCTACAGAGTCTAAAAAAAAAACAAAGAAATAACAATACAAAGTCTGTCTTCGGGCTAACAGGTGCCCGAAAATAGAATTCTAATCTACTGAAAGCAATAAACCTAATCTACTGAAAGCGGAACGATGGATATCCAAGCTGGTCCATCCGTACGAGCGTGCGGAGGCGGAGTGGAGCAATGTCGGTCTGAAATGTATGTGGGTCTGGTATGGTGGCGCTAAGATTGACAAGGTAGTCCGCAGGTCTGTTCCCCTCACGGAAAATGTGCGTGATCCTGTGATGGACAGACTGGAGTGGAGCTCTAATACTCATAAGCGGGTGCTGAATCTGCCACGAGCCCTGGTGGCCCGAAGTCAGGAGGGTGGCGACAGCCGCAGCGTCTAGCTCGATCCGAATATGGCTAGAGAGGTGGACAACAATCTGAAGGCCGATCTGTAATGCCTAAATCTCTGCATCGTAGCTCGAGGAGGCCTGAAGGGGCGCGTGGAAGGCGGTGATGAGGGCGCCGCTGTGGTCCCGGATCAAGCCTCCTCCTCCGGCAACTCCGGTATGACGATCAAAAGAGCCATCAGTATTCAGCTTGACCCACGGAGAGTCAGGTCGAAGCCAAACAACAGCTCTGGCCCGAGGAGGCCGAACAGGCGGTGGGGGGGCCACCATGTAACGGAGTGGCGGTGTGCAACCTGTCCAGTCTCGGGCCGTGAGCCTTCCCAATGCTATGAGGAGTGAAATGTGTCTCTCTACTTGCAAAACAATGTGAGAAAACAAAAAAGTAATATCCCTATGCTTCGCACTATTCCTCTCTGTCCAGGTGAACCAAAGGATCAAACAAGGAATGAGGAAGCCCACGTGTCTAAGGTGTGTGCTCTATGAAAAAAAACTCAGGACCTTAAAGAAACTGTCTGTAGTGGGTTGGGATATATGGGTCCAAGTGGAAAAATGCTCCCACACTCTCCTCACAATCTCACTCTCTAGAAAAAGGTGGGTAAAGGTCTCGGTCTCATGGCGTCCAGTCTCAGAACAACACACACACATCGAGAGGGGAAAGAGATCCCCCTCGCATGTAACAAAGTGTCCACGGGTATCCAGCACAAGAGGAGGCGCCAAAGGAATACCGAAATAGTAGGGGTGAAAAGGTCGCTCCAGATGGCCCCGAAGAGAAGGTTAGGCCGATCTCTCAGCCTGATATGCTCCCAAGTCGAGGTAGTAGAAAACACACCCAATGATGTAAGCCTCCACCCCATGCCATCCGAACCATCCCCCGAGATGGGGATCTGCTGGATCTGATCTAATAAATGCTCGCTAAAACCTACACCAGAGCCCAACTCCCTATCTAGCTTCCCCCTATCCCACTACCCGTCCATCCAAAGGTCACTCACAAGCAAGTAGGGGGAATACGACACCTGTCTATATCTAGACAATGGCCTATAACCTACACACCACTCATCCCAAAAACTAACCTCGCGCTCGCCCAAAACCCAGAAGATGTGATCCTGGGCGCGCCTACCAACCCTAGTGAGGCACCGCCACTGTCTGCTATCATGATCAACTGCCGTCACCCAACAAGGGTGGCTGGCACATCTGCGGCAGTACTTATCGCGAAGGTACTGAGCTTAAAGCAACTTTCTCTCCCTGAAGCGTCACTACAGCTTGTAGGAGAAAGCTGTAACAATGTCCCTGAGGCGGCAGATGCCAAGGCCACCCTCGGAGAGGGGACGACAGATAGAGTCCCAACTCACTTAGTGGGTACGTCTCCTCCTCCCAGAACCGTCCTCGTAACCCCAAAAATAACGAGCCATAATCTGGTCAATCTCGTCAAGAGTAGACCTAGGGGGGTCGAGGACCATAAGCAAATGAATCGGAAGGCAGCTAAGAGTGGTCTTGAGCACAAGCCGACCACCGAAAGAAAGATGTCTATGCGACCAACCAGAGATCCTGTCGATCATCCTCTGTCTGACACCCGTAAAGAGCGCTCTCATGAGGTTGCCCTTATATAAAGGGACACCAAGGTAGGTAATCGGAAGATCGCCACGCGCAAAGCCAATAATGTCGTGGACCCGCTGAGCCCACCTGTCCGCGCTGGAAGAGGAGAGGGTGAAGGTGCTCTTCTACACACTGACCAGCTGATCGGTGACCGGGCCATAGTGTTCCAGAAGGCGCATAAGCTTGACCAGTCCATCATCATCCACCCGGGTGAAGATGATGATGTCATCTGCATAAGAGAGGTGAGATATGGGAGGACCATAGCCACAGGTGCTATAGGTCATATGAGGAAAATCGCGGATGAAGCCGTCAAGGCAGCGAGAGAGGTAGTCTGCCGCAAGAACGAAAAGGGAAGGGGAAAGGGGGTCGCCCTATCTAAGGCCTCTAGAGGAGGGAAAAAAGTCGGTGGGGCTACTATTAACCAGGACCGAGAACGTGCAGTGCTCCACACACGCGTCCACAAAATTGATCCAACGTCAGGAAATCCCATCCTAGCCAGTGCCTCCCTAAGAAACGGCCACTCAACCCTATCATACGCCTTAGCCATGTCTAGCTTCAGCGCAATATTCGGAGCCCGTTTCTAGTCCGCACGGGAGATGTCGTGGATTACCTCCTGGGCCAGAAGGATGTTATCACTAATGACCCGATCCTTGACGAAGCCACTCCGGTTCGGAGAGATGAGAGAGGGGAGAAGGGGTGAGAGTCGGCTGTTAAGAATCTTCGAAATGAGCTTGTTGGTCACGTTACACAGGCTAATGGGCCTGTAATCGGACCAAGAGCTCGGGTTTGGTCTTTTGGGGATCAAGACGACATAGGTAGACGTGAAGGAATCCGACATCCGGTGACTGGAGAAAAAAATCCAACATTGCCTCCTCGACGTCAGGCTCGACTAAATCCCAGCAGACCTTGTAGAAGAGAGAGAAGAAACCATCCGGGCCAGAAACGCTGTTGGGATCAATCCCGAAGACAGCATCCCTAACCTCCTCCCTACTTGGGAGCTCACAGAGTCCATTAAGATCGACCGAAGGAGGGATGGTGGGAAAGAAAGAAGCGGTCGGGATCACGAGGGACCCTCTGTCAGAGGTGAAGAGGGTCTGGAAGTGAGCAACAGCCGACTCCCGAATCTGAGACTCCTAGGTCAGGGATGACCCATCAGCCTCGATACTATGGATATACGACTTTGCATGCTTCTGCCCGACGTAGCCCTGGAAGAACCTAGTGTTCCGCTCGCCCTCGGCCACCCAGCGAACGGCCGCCTTCTGCTTCCAGAAATCCTCCTCCATAAGGAGTCGGAGCTGGTACTCGGCGTGGCAGCGGTGCATCGTAGTCCTATTCTCCGGAGTGCGGTCTAGGTCATAGGCCCGCTCATCCATCGCGTGCGCACTCTAAGCCGCAGAAAGGCGCTGATGAAGGTTTCCAAAAACATCCCAGTTCCACTGTCTCAACCGACGCCGCAGTCTGCCGAGCTTCGCCTCGAGATTGCGCATCCCGAAGAGCCCAGTCGGCTGAAGCCAGGAATCCCTGACAGTGTCGTGGAAGGAGTGATGGCAAACCCATATGTTCTGGAACCTAAAGGAAGATCGGCGGGGGGTGCTCGAAAATCAGCACCGGATGAGAAGGGGTGAATGGTCAGAGCCAAATTGAGTAAGGTGTGTGACGGTCGTAACCGCAAACACCTTCGCCCACGCCTCAGAAACCAAGGCACGGTCGAGCCTCTCTTTGAGTCCGTCCCTCACCCACGTGAAGGGCTCACCATCACATCCAGCGTCATATAACTCACAGTCCGCCACCGGCTGAGCAAAATCCCACATCTCCCGTGATCGGTCCGAACAACCACCCACACGCTCATCGGGATGCAGAAAGATGTTGAAATCGCCACTAACTATCCATGGCAATCCCTCCATACTCTCGGCAATCTTATGCAGGGTGTCCCAAAGATCATATCGCCCGACCCTAATACACTTGGAATAAATCAAGGTGTGAAAGATGGGCTCTGGGAGGTGGGCAGCGGAAAGCTCTACATGAAGCACCTGATCGGTGTCACGGAGGACCCGACAAGTGTAGTCACGCGAGTGAAAGAACTAGATCTTATGCGAAATGTTACCCACGCCCGAGTGAAAGACAATGCGACGTGAGTAATAGTCGAAAGAGGGAGTGCGAATCATCGGCTCAATAAAGCCAACAAAATCGAGTCTGTGATCACGAGTGAGAGAATGAAGGTGAGTGAGAGTAGCCCTATTCGCCAGGCCACGGCCATTCCAAGTTATGGATGTGATAGACATATCAACAGTCGCAAGAGCCACCGGACATAGTCCGCCTGTGGCGAGGCTTAGTCGGGCCACTTAAAGAAGGAGTGTGGCTAAAGGATCGAAAAGCAATGGAGACAGTCCGTCGTGTCGTGCGCTGCGTGGCTCTGGTCCTCGTGGACTGCCGGCCTCGGTAGGTGCTCGTGGCCTGTGTGTCATCTGGCTGGGCTGTCTGGCCAAGAGCGGCACTAGCGGGTTGCCCCACCTCCGAGGCTGTCTTATGTCTGTCATAGTGAACGAAGGCACTAGAGGCAAAGCTCTCGCACGAGACGTCATGCTGGGCGCGGTTAAGACCGCATGCATGCTCGGGGATGGGTGAAAGAGAGGATCCAGCAGGCGGAGCACTCCGGTGCTCGCCGCAAGAGGGAGGATGGGGGCTGGCTATATGCTCAGCCGAGCTCCCCATCTCAGCAGGGAGAAGATGGGCCGACTCATCCCTTTTCGGGGGAGTGGTGACGGCAATGGCCCGTAGATCCAAAGAGCAGTCTGGGATAGATGCATGCACATTCAAAGGACCAACATCGCGCGCACTGTCATCAGATAAGTGGATGGACTCGCCTCTGGACGAGGCATCCGGCTGGTCCATATCGTCTACAAGGAGGTCGTCATCGTCAAGAAGCATAAGATCCGTAATCCTAGGTGGGCCACTGGTGGAAGGCACAACCTCATTCTCTGCCTTTGGGGAGAGAAGAGCAAAGTACGAGTGGTTGGCCTTGAAGGCCGACTGTAAGGTCTGTCTGGGAAGAAAGCCCGTGGACATGGGCTTGGGCTCGACTATGGCCAACTGGTTAGGCTGGTTAGGATGAGCATCCTTCCTAGTTTGGGCAGTGGCGTCGATCACAGCCTTGCCCTTATCCTTAGACCATTTCGGGTCCCTCCGGGCGGTGGAGGGCCCCGACTGAGTCGCACGGTGGCACTGCGGAAGTGTGGGCCGTGGCTTATTGCCATTAGTGTAGCAATCAGCCGCAATATGTCCCACATGACTGCACAAAGTGCAAAACGCGGGGATCTTCTCGTAGATCACCTGCTGAGCAAAGGTCTCCGAGCTCTGCTCAATCTCAATCTCATGGACGGGCTCAACTCTGTGGTCTATCTCTACACAAAATCGCGCCACGTTAGCCCTCGAATGAAGGGCCATCGGGGTGTCAATACAAATCGGCTGTCCAATACACTTAGCAAGCGTAGTGATGGAAGCACGATCGTAAAGGTGGGGTAGAAGGCCGGGAAGGTGGCACCACACGAGGACAACAAGCGTCTCTGTCTTCGGGTTAAACCCGGCAGTATACTTGAACACCCTAGCTGGGTATCCACACAGATGAATCGAGGTCTTAAGCCAAACCTCGTTGTAATCCTCGGGAATGAAAAGTGACTAGAAAGTGGTTAAAGTTATACCACTTGTCAAAGGTGAAATCCTTGGGTGTTGGCCGCGGGGCGCCCGTGTCGCCATCTCTCCTCCCGGTAATAGCCTCTCGGAAGGAAAGCGAGCCAGTGGAGGTGCCCGGAAGAGACCCGGCTGCAGCGGGGTTAGCTGTGAGTGGGCCCGTCAGTGTCGTCCCATTCGGGGAATATCAGGTAGAATGGCCTGCGGACAACGAGCTTGGACCCGCAAGAACCACACCATCTTCCCGCACATATAGGGTGTCCGGTTCAGGGTCTCCGGTAGCAGATGTGACTTTTCCAGCGGGTTGATCGGTCGAAGAAAATGAAGTTGGTCGGGGGTCGAGAATTTTGATCGTGGAAGCCAAATTCGTGGCCATCCTGGGTGTATAGTCGGCCGACTGCGCTTTTCCGGTGACCATGGCGGTGCCGGCGCCGGCAAGGGTCGGACTATCGGCGGCTGCCTGTTGGACGCCGGTAGCAGCTATCTGATGGGTGTTGATGGGATTTGGTTTGATATGGTTGGTGGCGGGTTGGGTCTATGATGAGGGTAGGGAGACGGGCTGAAAAGAGTATTGCAAGATGTGGGCTTGGAAGTTGGGCTGGGGGGAAGAGACGCAGCCCAGGTTGTGAGATGAGGAAGGTTTGGAATTCGGCCCAAGAGAGAGGGTGCGAGGGCCAGCATTGGGCCTGGGGATGGGCCCCTTCCTAATAGGGTCTTGAGAGTCCAAATGAAGAACGGGGTTTGAATCCACTTCACCTAGCAGCTGAGGGATTTTGTTCCCTGAGGCGCCGCCTTGAAGTCGCGAAATGATCGACGAGCAAAAATTCGACGGCAATGACCCAAGAGTGACAGGCCCTCGGGTTTTCACCTGGCGGGGATCCAAACTTCCATCGACGGGGCCATCCGAAATTACCTGTGCAGAAGGAGGAATCTCCCCTTCTTCCAAGCGAGAGTTGTTGCCCACAAGAGCCGAGATAATGTGCTGAAAATCTGGAAGCTTTAATAGGTTAATTATTTCCGAAGATAAGTTGGACGGATCTATGGTGAGGGTTGTCGATATCGTCGGTAAAGGTTGAGGAAGAGGGGCCATAACTGCGAGGCAAAGAGCT
>BKCP01006071.1:3382336-3399037 GCA_008636005.1 Striga asiatica | reverse complement strand
GCCCGCAAAGAGCGCTCTCGTGAGGTTGCCCTTATATAAAGGGACCCCGAGGTAGGTAATGGGAAGGTCGCCACGCGCAAAGCCAGTAATGTCGTGGACCCGCTGAGCCCACCTGTCCACGGTGGCAGATGAAAGGATGAAGGTGCTCTTCTGCACACTGACCAGCTGACCGGTGACCAAGCCATAGTGCTCCAAAAGGCGCATAAGCTCGACCAGTCCATCATCATCCGCCCGGGTGAAGATAATGATGTCATCTGCATAAGAGAGGTGAGAGATGGTAGGACCATAGCCACAGGTGCTATAGGTCATATGGGGAGAGTCGCGGATGAAGCCATCAAGGCAGCGAGAGAGGTAGTCCGCCGCAAGAACGAATAGGGAAGGGGAAAGGGGGTCGCCCTGTCTAAGGCCTCTAGAGGAGGGAAAGAAATCGGTGGGACTGCCATTAATCAGGACCGAGAACGTGCAATGCTCCACACACGCCTCCACAAAGCTGATCCAACGCTCAGGGAATCCCATCCTAGCCAACGCCTCCCTAAGAAACGGCCACTCAACCCTATCATACGCCTTAGCCATGTCTAGCTTCAGCGCGATATTCGGAGCCCGCTTCCAGTCTGCTCGGGAGATGTGGTGGATCATCTCCTGGGCCAGAAGGATGTTATCACTAATGACCCGATCCTTGACGAATCCACTCTAGTTCGGAGAGATGAGGGAGGGGAGAAGAGGGGAAAGACGGCCGTTAAGAATCTTCGAAATGAGCTTGTTGGTCACGTTACACAGGCTGATGGGCCTGTAATCGGACCAAGAGCTGGGGTTGGGTCGTTTGGGGATCAAGACGACAGAGGTAGACGTGAAGGAATCCGGCATCCGGTGGCCGGAGAAAAAATCCAACATCGCCTCCTGGACGTCAGTCTCGACAAGATCCCAGCAGACCTGATAGAAGAGGGAGGAGAAACCATCCGGGCCAGAAACGCTGTTGGGGTCAATCCCGAATACAGCATCCTTAACCTCCTCCCTGCTTGGGAGCTCACAGAGGCCAATGAGATCGACCGAAGGAGGGATGGTGGGGAAAAAAGAAGCGGTCGGGGCCACGAGGGACCCTCTGTCAGAGGTGAAGAGGGTCTAGAAGTGAGCAACAGCCGACTCCCGAATCTGAGCCTCCTGGGTCAAGGATGACCCATCAGCCTCGATACTATGGATGTACGACTTAACACGCTTCTGCCTAACGTAGCCCTGGAAGAACCTATTGTTCCACTCGCCCTCGGCCACCCAGCGAACGGCCGCCTTCTGCTTCCAGAAATCCTCCTCCATAAGGAGTCGGAGCTGGTACTCGGCGTGGCAGCGGTGCATGCCAGTCCTATTCTCTGGAGTGGGATCCAAGTCATAGGCCCGCTCAGCCGTCACATGCGCACTCTGAGCCGCAGCAAGGCGCTGATGAAGGTTTCCAAAAGCATCCCAATTCCACTGTCTCGACCGACGCCACAGTCTGCCGAGCTTTGCCTCGAGATTGCGCATCCAGAAGAGCCCAGTCGGCTGAAGCCAGGAGTCCCTGACAGTGTCGTGGAAGGATTGGTGGTGAACCCACTTGTTTTGGAACCTAAACAAATGGCGGCGGCGGGTGCTCGAAAATCGGCACCGGATGAGAAGGGGTGAATGGTCAGACCCGAATCGAGTAAGGTGTGTGACGGTCGTAACCGCAAACACCTTCGACCACGCCTCAGATACTAAGGCACGGTCTAACCTCTCTTTGAGTCCGTCCCTCACCCACGTGAAGGGCTCACCATCACATCCAGCGTCAATTAACTCGCAGTCCGCCACCGCCTGAGCAAAATCCCACATCTCCCGTGACCGGTCCGTACGGCCACCCACACGCTCATCGGGATGCAGAAAGATGTTGAAATCGCCACTAACCATCCATGGCAATCCCTCCATACTCTCGAAAATCTCACGCAGGGTGTCCTAAAGGTCATATTGCCCGGCCTTAGTACACTTGGCATAAACCAAGGTGTGAAAGATGGGCTCCGGGAGGTGGGCAGCGGAAATCTCTACGTGAAGCACCTGATCGGTGTCGCGTAGGACCCGACAAGTGTAGTCACGTGAGTGGAAAAACCAGATCTTGTGTGAAATATTACCCACGCCCGAGTGGAAGCCCAGGCGACGCGAGTAGTGGTCAAAAGAAGGAGTGCGAATCATTGGCTCAATAAAGCCAACAAAATCGGCTCTGTGGTCACGAATGAGAGAATGAAGGTGAGAGAGAGTAGCCCTGTTCGCCAGGCCACGGCCATTCCAAGTAATGGCTGTGATGGACATATCAACTGTCGTGAGAGCCACCGGACGTAGTCCACCTATGGCGAGGCTGATTCAGGCCACCTTAATAAGGGTAGATCGTCCGTCGTGTCGTGCGGCGGAAGGGTCCAATAGCAGGAGAGATCGTCCGCCGTCTCGTGCGCTGCGTGGCTCTGGTCCTCGAGGTCTGTCTGCCTCGGTATGTACTCGTGGCCTGTGAGTCGTCTGGCAGGACAGACTGACCTATAGCAGCACTAGCGGGTTGCCCCATCTCCGGGGCTGTCTCCTGTCTGTCAAGGTGAAGAAAAGCACTAGAAGCGAAGCTCTCGCACGAGACGTTATGCTGTGCGCGGTTAAGCCCGCATATCTGCTCGGGGATGGGTGAAAGAGGGTGTCTAGCAGGCGGGTCACTCGGGTGCTCGCCGCTAGGAGGAGGCTGGGAGTTGGCTATAAGATTGACCGAGCTCCGAATCTCAGCAGGGAGGGGATGGGCCAACTCATCCCCTTTCGGGGGAGCGGTGGCAGCAGTAGCCCTCAAATCCGAAGATCGGACCGGGCTAGATGCGCGAACGGTCAAAGGACCGGCATCGCGCGCACTATCATCGGGTAGGTGGATGGACTCTCCCCTGGCCGTGGCGTCCGGCTGTTCCATGTCGTCTTCAAGGAGGTCATCATCATCCAGAAGCGTAAAATCGGTAATCTTAGGTGGCCTGCTGGAGGAAGGAACAGTCTCCTTCTCTGCCTCAGGGGAGAGAATAGCGAAATACGAGTGGTTGGCCTTGAAGGCCGTCTGTAAGGTCTGTCTGGGGATAAAACCCGTGGTCTTGGGCTTGGGACCCACTAAGGCCAACTGCTTAGGCTGGTTAGGATGAGCATCCTTTCTAGTTTGGGCAGTATCGACAATCACAGCCTTGCCCTTATCCTTAGACCCTTTCGTGGTCTCGGGCGCGCTGAGAGGGCTTTTGCCCTTTCCCTTCGGGTCCCTCCGGCTGGTGGAGGTTCCCTGCTGGGTCGCACGATGGCGCTGCGGGAGGGCGGGCCGTGGCTTATTGCCACTGATGTAGCAATCGGCTGCGACATGACCCACATGGCTGCACGAGGTGCAAAACGCGGGGATCTTCTCATAGATTACCCACTGAACAAGGGACTCCGAGCCCTGTTCAATCTCTATCTCATGGACGAGCTCAGCTCTCAGATCTATCTCGACGCAGAAACGCGCCACGTTAGCCCTCGTTTGAAGGGTCGTCGGGGCGTCGATACGAATCGGTTGCCCAATACACTTAGCTAGTGTAGTGATGGCAGCGCGATCGTAAAGATGGGGTGGGAGGCCGGAAAGGTGGCACCACACGTGGACGACCGGTGCCTCCGTCTTCGGGTTAAACCCGGCATAATATTTGAACACCCTAGCTGGGCATCCACACAAATGAATCGAGGTGTTAAGCCAGACCTCGTTATAGTCCTCGGGGAGGTGGAATGACACTAGAAGGTGATTGAAATTGTACCACTTAGATGATACTCTACCTTAAAACCCAATTTGCCTAGACCAGCAAATATATCTCGAGGGGCAGGGATAGCATATGAAAACTTAAAGATCAAGGTGTTAGCTAGCTTACCTGCAAGAGCAACATATTCGGCTTCAGTGTATCGGGCCTTCACTTTGTTCCCCTCCGAATGGATAATGGTCCCGCAAGCATGCTCGTAGTTCCCGTCAAAGGTGAAATCCTTGGGTGTTGGTCTCGGGGCGCTCGGTTTGCCGTCTCTTCTCCCCATAATGGCCTCGCGGAAGGAAAGTGGGTCAGTGGAGGTGCCCGGTTGAGGCTCGGGTGCAGCAGGGTTGACTGTGGAGTCAGCCGTAGGTGGTGTCTCGAATGTGGGGAGTCCGGTGATGACCCCGGCCGTAGAATGAAGATTTGGTCGAGGCCCGAGAATGCCAGCCGCAAAATCCGACTTTGGTGGTGTCGTGAGAGTTTGATGTGGGGTGAGGGTCGGTGTATGTTGGGTGATGGGTTGTAGGCTGTTGAGGGGGGGAGTTGGGCCGTGAGTTGTTGAACTGGGTTAAAATCAGATTGGGCCCAGACAAAGATTTTTGGGCCAAAGTGATTTTGCTTTGATCAGAATTAAAATCATTTAGGTTTTCCAGCTGTGACATACGGCCATTGTATAAGTGAGGAGCTGAGGGAAAGTTGTCTTGACCGGTCAAAGCTGCAGGTGTGGCGGCGATGGTCATCTTCTCCATCGAGACTTTTGGCATTGGAGGTAACTGCCCAAAGCTGATTGGTGGATGGTGCTGACCAGTCAAACCAGAAGGGACGGCGGCGGTGGCCGACTTTTCCGACGAGACGACTCCCATCAAGGGGGTGGCGGCCTTAGACGACATCTCCGGCAATAAAATCTTCTCCGTCAATAAAAACTTTTGCGGTGGGAGGACGGGATTTTCTGTTTTCCCTCGACATGCTTGCTTCGGATCCGACGTGAGGGCCTAAATTGATTTATCTCAAATCCTTCAACTAGTTCTCCTTCCTCCACATTTCTGTTTTCCCCTTCTTCTATAGTTTTCGATTTGTTTTTATCGAGCAAGGCTGAGATAGCCTCTCGTATGTCCGGATTTGGCATGAGTAGCTCCAGCTCCGAAAGAAGGTATGATGTCGTGGATTGGCTGTTGGTCGGAGACGTGACCGTGGGAGCCATGTTTGAACGAGGACTAAAAATCGGAAACTAATATGATTAAAGCAAATCTGAACGATAATTTAAAAAACAGTCTAGAAGTTTTGGTTATTTTGAATTTTGTTGGGAGAGGTAGCTGTAGACCGGTTGCCGGCCGGCACCGGCGCCGGCTTGCCGGTTAAAAGTCTGGCCAAGTGCAAGGTATTACGGGTGAAAAGGTTGAATTTGGTTAGATGGTTTCTAGAGAGAAGGCAGAGAAAATATCTAGAGAGAGAGAGCATGCTTTTCTCTGTAGTTGCTAGGTTAGTTCTTTGTAGTTGTTAGGTTAGTTCTCTGTAGTTGCTAGGTTAGTTGTCTGTAGTTGCTAAGAGTTGTCCGCATTTTAAGAGTTGTACGTATTTTAAGAGCTGGGCGCATTTGATCCTCCCCCTATATATATATAATATTTCACACATTAATATATACATATATATAATCCAAACAGTAATATCACTTTGACAATTAAATAAAATAAATAATAATTATGCCAATATATATTATTCGAAAAAATCCATAAACGAACGGGGCATTACAGTCTACCTACCTTAAAAAGAATTCCGTCCTCGGGATTCAAAAACAAACTAAGACGTGATACAATCAAGAATAAAGGGAGATCATGAAATTCGGGTACTACCTCCGAATCTCGGTCTCCCTCTCCCAAGTCGCCTTACCTTGACAACCCCCACTGGACTTTGACGAGTACCCTTCCCGGCCTTTCCCTAATGAACCCTCGATTCTAATAGGTCACCGGTACTTCCATATAGGTAAGGTTCTGCCTTTCATGCAGCTCGTCACAGTTCACATGTACCCCGAGATCACGCACACATTTCCTCCATCATGAGGCATAGAACATGTCATGCCTCCTCGCAAGCTCCGATGGTGAAGTCAACCATCAGGCTAAATCATCGACTTGGTCGAGAATCCTAATAGGACTGAGTAAGCGTGGCTGTAACCAGAACTACGGCATACTCCACCTCTATCTGCACCGACAACCTCGTACAGTACCATTAGGGTTGTCGTTCGATAACCACCGGTACCAGTGTACCTTTCCATGGTAAGGAACTTCCCACACCCTACTCATCTATCAATACATAAGACCCTAACCGGTCCTTTCGTGTCTCGATAGCATACTTCGACAGACTAACCATATAGGGTTGATTTGTGGCATCGAGCTTCAGTCTCGTGCCCGGGTCATGCCTGAAATTCGATTACTACATCGACATGATCCGTGCGTCTTTATAAAACAGGCTGCCACGGAATCTCATATGAACGGCTAACAATCATCATTATCACTATACCCTCAATGCCGATAACTTAAGAACACACGGCTCTGTTCGATACCGTTAACAATGCCTCATTCCTTGCCGACACGAGTAACACCTCGTATGCGTTTTAGGAAGTATCGACTAGATGTTCAAAAACAATCTTCTACCACAGAATCGGTCTCACGATTAGGGATGCTCGATATTCCCATACTAACGATCTAACCCAATACCCTCTCACTCTTCGTAGGTCTCGATCCCTATGAAGTATACATAGTCTCCAATCGAGACTCGAGACGCTGCCCAAAAACGTTGCGGGACCTCTATCTCGCCATCTCGACAGAATCTCGCATGAGGCAAAGGAAAACTAATCGACAAGCCTCACATATTGAGAGTTGTTGATTAAGGATCTCATACAACGGTTCGGTAGAACTTGGAGTTCTCGATTTAAAGTTCGAGAGGAAAGGTTCAAAAGGTCAACATACATGGCAAAGAATACTGGTTTAACGACCCAAAAGAACATAGTCGGTTCGGAGTTTAATGCACTGTCACCTGAGATATGACACACACACTGGCGCTGCATAAGCGGGGTATTGGGACGCGTGCGTGCACCTGTTTGGTGACCAGCTGAAAGGTCCAGGTTTGGCCGTACACACTGGCCTGGGGAGTTCCTGCGTTCGGTGATGGCGGCGGCAGCTCTCGTGCGAGTCAACGGTCGGCCACTGCAGTTGGCCTCACGTATGTAATGCCCCGATCAGTTATAATATAAGAACGATTTCACTTGCTCGACTTTAAAGTGAAACCGGTAATTTTCAGCTTTCTGAGTTATTTGATTTAAGTGTTATTATTACATGATTATGTGAAATTATGTGTTTAAGTGCCTTATGATCATTTATATATTTTAGATTATTCGGTTATTATGTTCGAAATATTTTTTGTTCAAACCAAACCATTGAACTCTAGCGCAGTGCCCTAGCCGCGCGTTCGTTGTGCTAATTCCCCGAGCCACGCATAACTCTCGCGCCCGAGCCTATGAACCGAGCCAAGGCCCACACCTCCAACACTTTGGCTGAACCATGAGACCAAGTTCATATATTAGAGATATATTGAATATTTTAAAGTCTAAGGTTATGCCTAAGTATGATTACTCAAAGTCAAACCCATCATTAGCATTAGTCTATGCTAATTATGTCTAGCATGGGCCTTGCAATTGTTTAATGCCATGTAAGTATTTGTCCCCCTCCACTACCTAGTACAAAACCAGACGTTTTTCAGCCCTTTTCAGCCCCATAAACTCGACCACTATGCAATGCATGAGATTCTCCACCAAAGCTTTTAAGTGCATGGAAGTTTGAGTGCCCAAGACTTTGTCTCCCATTCCCTTGCATTCTTACCTCCGCCCCATACCTCTATTTAAGACTTTTTTTCAGCCACATGAAGCCTCATTTTATGTCTCAACATTCACTTAGTAGGATTTAAGCATAGTTCCTCAAGTTCTCCATCAAAACCGAGAGCAAAATCAAGAGACCAAGAGCAAACTAAAAAATTCCGAGTGCATACTTGTACTCATTTTTGAGTTCTATGCATGAAACCTTCATACCCTCAGCCTAATATCCTTCTTACTTCATCTTACACTCACCATAGAAGAGGTTTAAGGCTTTAAGTTCAAGAAAATTTTGAGTAAAAGCAAGCTAAAGTCGAGGACAAGGAGCGGAAAGCCGGCAGCAACATATTCAAGTTCTCTTACGTTTTTCTTGAAGATTAAAAGGTTGGTATGCTCAAAACTTTTTAGAATAATAAAATAGATGAGATAAGAAGTTGATTGATATATAATTGAGCTATATAGGTTCAGTCTTTAAGTGGTTTCAAGCATGTAAAATATTTAAGTGCTCCCAGTTTTCTTGCATGTTCTATATGTTGAGTTTTCATGCGTTTTTGCCTATACTCTGAAACTTCTGGGAATGTAATAATTATATGGCTGTTTCTCTTGGAAAAGAGGAGTTCACAGGATTGAGAATGAAGTCAATTGGCCTAGTATAACTCGAGTTATTGATTTTTAAAGTTAGATGTGCAAATTGAATTTCTTATGCGCGAATTCAGTTGCGACTTCAAACCCGAACAACTAGAGTTATACTTAGGATAAAATTATGAAATTCGTAGGACATGTTTATATATGATAAGAGCATGCAGACCAAATTTCATGATTTTATCATAAAAAATGAGTGAGTTATATGTGTTAGACCCAATGCATGTCGAGTTTAACCTTGATGCTTTACAACTTCCCCTGTACTTGCGGGATTAATGTGAACTTCTAAGAGGAATTTATTTTATGAGTTGGGAGTAATTTCACTAAGTTTGAGCTTCAGAGGACAAGAGCATGAATTTATAAAATTATTTGAATGCATGCGTGTAAAGTGCATTTCATATGTTAAGTTTGAGATGCTAATTTGATAAGCTATTAATATTCAAATGAGTTAAAATTTTTACAGCATGTACATGGTTAAGTGAACTATTTTACTGTCAAGTTTGAGAATTTTCAGAGTTATATTCGATTTTATAAAAATCGAGAGAGTTTAGTCAATCATTTTATTCTAGTAAATGATTTAAATGAACATGTATGGAATTAAGTGACCATTCATTCATAAACATTCATTTAGCATGTGAGTTGGTCGGAAATAGTCGCAGGAGTCCGGCGAGAATGGTCGGTTTGAGACACTACAGAAAATACAGAAAAGTGGGTTTTCGAGCCTAAGTGAGAATTTTTTCGAGAACCCTATTACAGTCCAGTCGAGCCGAGAAAATCCATTCTACTTTTAATTGTTCACATGCATCTATGTGCTTTAAATGCTTTTCATGCTATATCTGCTTTTTCTGGTTAACTGTCTAAGTTTCTGTATCAGTTTTTATAAGTCGAGCAAATTTCTTAGATATATTTGCTTATATTTTGGTAGCATAAGGAGAGTCGAGCCTCCGACAGCTACCCCAGTTTTCAAGCACTTGCCAGATTTTTCAGTATTACCAGGTGGGGGCTCTGCACTGGGTATTAGATTGCCTATAATCTTGTACCATTTATGAGGTATGTATGTAGATATACAATGTTACCCGAACGGTCCAGTTATTCCGTTCGTGGTCCAGTTTATGTTGACTCCCAGTAGAGTCCCTCGCCCAGTGGAGTTTGACTCGCAGTAGAGTCACCCCGGGTTTCTGGGGATGCGACCCCCAGAACGTGATCACATGAGAACCGGCCAGTTACCGGTAGCCTGCACCAGTACAGTACAATTTTATTTATGTATATGCTGAGTTTATGATATTCGATTATATGTGATGTTTATTCAGTGCTGGTTCTTGCAGAGTACAGTGGATGAGTACTCACGCCCCCACTATTATCTTTTAGGTGATGGAGTGCAGCCCGGAGCGTGAGTCGAGCTTGGTGGTGTGGTGGTGTCCGAGTCAGCTACACATTTGTTTATGTTTATGTTATGTTGGCATGTATAAATAATTTCAGGCTGTACCGTACTTAATTTCACGCTTCCGTACTACCAACCCAGACTAGTATGTATGCATGCTTTATTTTCCCTTATCCGTATTTTCCCCAGTCGGAACTTATATGTTGATTTGGGTATGTGCATAAGTAACAGAAAAAGAGAAGTAAGTCAGTAAGTAAGTAGCATCCCGCAAGTTAGTAAGTTTAAACGTATTTCGAAAACAGTAAAAGTATATTTCGAAAACAACCGCAAAAATTTTACCTAGTTTTTCGTGAGTCAAAGTTATAGTAGGCGGGGTGTTACAACGTCTCTCAGCACGGGCGTGCGAGCTCGGCCACCACTTCATGTGGCTACACCCAGACAGGTTCGGCGTTCAATTTGGGGTACAATGAAGAAATTTTCTAATTCGGGGTTCGTAATAACCAAGGTAACCCGAAGGAAAAAGGTTTTCACAATATTTCCAAAACAATGAAATGTTAGGTTTCAACAAAAACAATTCCCCCAGCATTTAAGTGTCAAACAATCTCAAAAGTCTCAAGGGTTTCAAATCATAGCAAAGCAATAAATCGAGTTCCAAGTTCACCCCTTTTTCCTAATCGATACAAGAATCACACGAATATTAACGATAGAAATAAGGGAAAAACATTCCCAAAGAGGTCGAACATTGGCTCTCCAGCCAGGAATATTACTAACTAGTGGTAATTACCAAACAACGGAATGGTAGCTCGCTCGACTTTTCCGACTAATAGCGTCGGCTGCCACGTCAGGTCTAACTCATGTAGCTAAACGTGCCAGCAGTCCTAGACGAGTTCACTCTCACATACACTGCTTATAGCTTCCACACTTCGAGATCTTAGCGTAGAGCTTCTCTCGCAAGTGTTTCCGTTTAACAATACCATACCAACCAAATTAGGTCCATAAGCATGCATTTAAACAGTAAATTTTATTTTCGAAAGCACATCATGAATTTTTCAAAACATAACCCGCACAGCAATTTTGAAATAAACACAACTTGCAGCACATATATCATAGAATCATGATTCTAGTTGTATTTGAACCCTAAGGCATGCATCTACAATTCTTATGAAGACATCGAGAACAAATAAGATCATTTAGCCGAAGATTATTCAGCAAACATTCACAACAGAGTTGCAGTTAAAAATCTGGAAACATACTGCTGATAGGACCTCAGTATTTGGAAGATGAATAAAGCCACAGACATGCTTTTAAGGAGATTCAAAAACCAAGATGCAGCTAATTCAAATATATACAACTTTTCTGAGACCCTATTGACATATAATGATGTTATCATTGAGTTTAAACATAAACATTCAGTTCATAAAAACTGTCAGAAACCAAATCATGATACAAACAGCGCGTCAGTAATTATCCTATAATTCATGTTACAGACCTTCAAATGGCAAGATTCAAAAACCAATAGATAGACAAGAAGCAATGAAAAAGTTTTCATGAGACCTCAGAAGCAAATAATGTCATTTAGCAGGTCATAAATCGGCTAGCATGATGAACCTAGTTGCAGTCCGGGAAACAAGAGCATACTTGTGAACAACTTCAGTAAAATGGACATAACTCATACTACACATAACATATTGACATGATTCTTGCATCCTTAAAAAACTAAGAGACAGACCTACAACTTTCATTTAGATTACTGAAGCAGATAAGGTCATTAATAAGGGGCAAAATCGATTAACATTAGGAATCAATTTTTTGCTGAAAGTATAAACTCATCTCATGCATTTCCTAAATCGATTTAACACATTTCGAGCTTCAGACATCATATCAGCATGTATTTTACCTCATCCGATTGCTAAGAATTAAACCTATAACTTTCATGAAGATCACTTTTACATTTGAGCACATTAAGACATGGTAAGCAGGTCAGACATCTAGCACAACATGCTGCCGGGTTTTTACAGAAAAAACTCTACGCGCGATTTTTTGTAAAAATCATAACTCATTCGTTTCAAATCGGAATTACATAATTCCAAAGCCTAAAGAAAGCCAACAGAAAATACTACGATTCATATGAAGATTTAAACTTCAAATTACGGGTTTCTGAGGGTCACAATAGCAGCACAGCAGAACAGCAAAAATCACAATAATTCATGAACTTCATTTCTATAATCCCAAATCCAAAGCAATTCAACGAAACCGCATCCAAGAATCACATAACTACCATTAAACGCGCATAACAATAGGCAGTAACATCGCATGATATCCCCAAAAACAGCATTCTAAAACACTCAATCACAACATAACGCATAATAACAAGGGAAGGGCTTAACATCTAACATGCTTAAACACGATTTCAAAACAAAACACCATGGACCAAACGTGACTCACATGAATTCATGCACACCCTAAAATAATTCTAGCATATCATAACATTAGGTTCAACAAGAATTTCCAGCTTTTAACCAATCACATAAACATGTTTGAGCATCAATAAACCACATAATTCTTATCTCATACTCAACTAGTCATGCTTCAAATTAACATGAACTTCATCAACTCATCTCATAATTTTTTAAACACAGAAAGGGTCCGAAGGATGCGAATATATTCCCGGTCCTCATTGACTGGGTCCTACCAAAAATGGTTACAGACTTCCAAATAACCCAACCACCTGGGACTTCTTCGGTCGTCTTCTCCCTTCATTTAAGCCTTCTCTTTCAAGATGGCTTGCGAATGGTCCTTACGCGAGGACACTGAACTGAATCTTAAAAAATGCTACGGGCAGAGCTAATCTTAATAACGACATACTCACAACGAGGAACCTCTAGAGTCAGAATTTAACTCTACATCATGCAAGTTGAGGGTTTAACATAGGATTTTCAAATCACTAAAGTTCATTGATCATATGTGGATAGATGTTTCCTAAGCCCCAAATAACAACATGATATATACATATCAATTTACATCACAAGTAGTTTCATTGCTACTTATGTAAAATATACAATTCACATTGTAAGTATTTTCATTAATACTTATATTAAAACATACCTTTGAGCAGTGCGTCATTACGAAGACGAGTGGTCACACACAAGGTCACAAAGTCACATAATCACATAAACATGTGATTCACACATAGAGCAGTCTACAGAAACATAGACCTCGCTCTGATGCCCAAACTGGAAAGCCCCACTTTGATTTTAAAGAAATTCTGGACTTTCCAAAAATCAGTAAAACATTTTCAAAACCATTTTTGAAATCATGGGCATTATTCACATTCACATGGATCAAGTCGTGTCTGATCCTACGGGGATTCATTACCCGATTTACAACATGGTTTTCATTAACCCGGTTCACAACATCTATCATGATATTCAGCTTAAAACATAACAGCATGAATAATTGATAACGACATTATATTCGATAAGCACATACTCGAGAATATCCAAATCATCATAGGTTCACCAAAATATCCAGAATGCAACAATTCCAAACATAGGGTTAAAAAACAGTTTCAACATGTCTCATAAAACTCATACATAGGTTCATAAAATGTGGAAGCAAAAGAAATAAATTAATGACCATCCACTTGTCTTTGCCTCGTAATCCATCATCTGTTGAACCTGCATCCGTGAAGAGACAGGTGGGAGTGAGCACATATGGAACTTGCAGTGCTCACCACTATGCATATGAACAATATATAATATGTTAAGGTGGTATGGTCGCAGCATGAACATAAACAATAACAACAAGTCTCATCTCCTACACAATATCACATCAATTCACATTACTTCTATGCACATCTATCGCTAGCTGAAGAACGAAGATTCATTACCCGACGGCGGGAGTACATGCCACGCTATGGACACGACCTTCCATATGGGCTTACGTACCTCACAAGGGCACGGCCATATCAGGACTTAAGGATATTGCCACACATGGGCACCGTACCGTAACTCGACGAGGACAACCATACCGACGGCCGTAACAGCTCACATCGATAGGCTACATGCTCATATGCATACATAGATCATACCAATTCAACACATTTAAACACATATGGCATTGACATTTTAGAATAACGAACCCACCTGGAAATTGGGTAGGAAAATCACACAACAGATCGGTAGGTCAGTGAGGCTCGACTCTTCAGACACCTATATTTAATCAAGATAATCCCATAAATATATTATCTCGATATTAGAAAATCATTAGATACTCACACCTAATCAAAATAATGATTAACGGATTTTATCGGAATTTTTCGTGGACTTGGAACTCGCGGAAGTTTTGAAAAATAAGACTTGGAAAACGAGAATGGGTCTCAAGACTTAAAATAATTTCTCTCAAATTTTTCCGATTTGAAAATATTTTTTTTAAAAATAAGTCCGGTATTAAAAACGGGCTTCCAGAACTCAAAATTGGACTAAAAAGTCAACTGGGCCGCACTGGAAATTAACTGCCGCGGAAATAGGCTCACATATGCGAAATTGGGCCGAATTCAATGGGCCACTCGCGGGCTGGACACCGGGCTCGCGGGCCAGAGTAGGGTGACAGCAAGCGGGCCGCGCGCAAGCTGGAGCGGGCCAAGCGGCCGGTGTGCCTCTCTGCTGGTGAAAATAAAGAAAGTGGGTGCTAGGGGTAGGTTTCAAACACTGGACCTCATGCACAACATTGAGGATGGAATACCACTACACCACATGGTTGGATGCAACTTAAACAAAATTTCGGCTACTGAAATTAAAGCAAGGCCTGCGTCTAAAACAACAAAAATTGCTTGCAAAATATGGCAGCGAGCAGGGAGGGAAAAAATGAGAAAACATAGGCTGCGAATACTCTGATCGAACTCGACGGCAAGCGAACAGTGGTCCCAAAATTTTAACGAAGAATTCAAAATGAAACAAATTCTCACTATTTGAAATTTTAGGATAGTTTGGTTTTGGATTCGAACAACGAAACAACACGATACGGCTCCAGAATCATGAACGGCGACAATGGCTCGGAAAAATAATAAACGAAACTCCAAATTCAAATGAATTAACCACAACGGCAACAAGGCTCGATTTTTTTACAAAATCGAGAGTTCCATTCCATGATAAAATTTCACAAATCATAATCCGACGAACACAACGATTATACGAGCCGATAACCAACAAATAAAATGAGCACGGTTCTGTGTGAGTTTGGGGAATATCCCCATTCATAGGTCCGAGATCTACACTTATGAATTGAAAGATCCGAATGATCAACTCCGCAATCAGTTGGTAGAAATAGGTCTTCAAGAGCACTCGATGGAGAACAGCTCAACTCAAGAGCAAGGGCTCTTTCCGTTAACATAAGGATTGGGTAAAACTTGGACCCAACGAAGACTACTTTGCCGAAATCTATCACTATAAGCCAAAGAAGGGTGTTTTCCATCTTCCAGTTGTACGGATTATTAAAAGCACGTAAGATAATCAATGAATTTAAACGAGCCCGGAAATATAACGAGAAGGTTCGGAATAGATTACCCGTCTTTGGGAAATACGAGCTATCAGAAACCGGGTCAGACTAAACCAAACGGTGACCTCGACGCACGGGATCAGGGTGTCTGCTCGCAAACAGAAAACGATGATGAACTCGATGAACGGAATCGTTGCTCAGTGTGGCCTGCTAGTGAACTGCAGCTCAAGATCTTCGGCTATGGTGGACAGGCTACTTGCGGTGATGGAAAAATCTGGGTTGTTCGGTGAACGAAGGAGGACTCGCCGGCAAACTGAATCGCGCCGGAAAAGATGACAGAAAAATTCTTTTTTTTTTTTTTTTAACTGGGAGATGATATGCGAGAGGGAGATTAGAGAGTAGTTTGGTACAAATGATTAGAGTTATCTTCTCTGGTCGAGATATAAGAGACGGGTGAGAGGCGCAAGCGAACGTGCGGAGAAAATTTCATAAAAACCGCAACCAGATTATTCAATCCGTTGGAGAAGAAGACTCAGTCCAACCTCGTGGGAAAAGAAAAGAAAGGGCCGCATAAGTTAAACTCTATGTGCCAAGAGATTTTGATCAATTTGGGCAAAAAATAATACTCATAATTGGGCTTGATTAACTCAAGAGGCCAAATCATAATTGGGTTAGAATTTAAATCAACTTTGGCTAATAGGGGCTGAAACTAATTTCTAATTGGGCTGAAAGAATTACAACACGATAACAAGAATTTCCTGTTCGCGATACTCGGTTTATTTAACCGATAATATATACGATGTTTGTAAATATAAAATACGACATCCGGAAAAATTAAATAATTAATCCGGTAATATATATATATATATAGGGATTGGTTCCAATGCATCCCATTATTTAAAGTGAGGACGTGAGACTCATTTCTAGCCACAAGATTTAGATCTTGATTTAAATAATAATTCTTTAATTTTATTATTTACTTCTTTATTTTTAAATATTTAAATATTATTATGACCATTGACAGTTGACTCCGGCATTGACCGTTGACTTCCGACATTGACCGTTGACTTCCGGCGTTGACTTCCGGCGAAAATCGTTGACTTCCGGTGTTGACTTCCGCCGTTGACCGTTGACCATTTGTCTTTTGTTGTTATGTTATTTCTTTCTTGCTAGGTTAGTTGTTTGTTGTTGCTAGGGTAGTTATTTGTAGCTGCTAGGTTAGTTGAGTTTTGTTGCTAGATTAGTTGTCTTAAGTTGCTAGGTTATTTTTTTCTTGCTGCTAGGTTAGTTGTCTTTTGTTGCTAGGTTAGTTCTTTCTTGCTGCTAGGTTAGTTGTTTGATGCTGCTAGGTTAGTTGTCTTTTGTTGCTAGGTTATTTCTTTCTTGCTGCTAGGTTAGTTATCTTTTGTTGCTAGGTTATTCCTTTCTTGCTGCTAGGTTAGTTGTCTGATGCTGCTAGGTTAGTTGTCTTAAGTTGCTAGGTTATTTCTTTCTTTCTGCTAGGTTTTTTTTTCTTTCTTGCTGCTAGGTTAGTTGTCTTCTGTTGCTAG
>BKCP01006071.1:3337476-3381166 GCA_008636005.1 Striga asiatica | reverse complement strand
AACACACCTGATGATGTAAGTCTCCACCTCATGCTATCTGAACCGTCCCCCGAGATAGGGATCTGCTGGATCTGATCTAATAACTGCTCGCTAAAACCCGCACCAGCCCCCAACTCCCTATCAAGCTTCCCCCTATCCCACGACCCGTCCGTCCATAGGTCGCTCACGATCAGGTAGGGGGAATGTGACACCTGCCTATCCCTAGACAACGGCCTATCACCTACCCACCACTCATCCCAGACACTGACATCGCCCCCGCCCAAAACCCAAAAGATGTGATCCTGGGCTCGCCTCCCGACCCTAGTGAGGCGCCGCCACTGTCTGCTATCATGATCAACAGCCGTGACCCAACAAGGGTGGTTGACACGTCTAGGGCAGTACTTGCCGCGAAGGTACTGAGCCCAAAGCGACTTTCCTTCCCTGAAGCGCCACCACAGCTTGTATGAGAAAGCTGTAACAATGTCCTTGAGGCGGCGGATGCCAAGGCCACCCTCGGGGAGGGGGCGGCAGATAGAGTCCCAAGTCACCCAGTGAGTACGTCTCCCCCTCCCAGACCCGTCCTCATAACCCCAGAAATAACGAGCCATAATCTGGTCAATCTCGTCAAGAGTAGACCTAGGGGGGTCGAGGACCATAAGCAAGTGAATCGGAAGAGAACTAAGAGTGCTCTTGATCAGCGCTAGCCGACCACCGAAGGAAAGATATCTATGCGACCAACCAGAGATCCTGTCGATCATCCTCTGCCTGACGCCCGCAAAGAGCGCTCTCGTGAGGTTGCCCTTATATAAAGGGACCCCGAGGTAGGTAATGGAAAGGTCGCCACGCGCAAAGCCAGTAATGTCGTGGACCCGCTGAGCCCACCTGTCCATGGTGGCAGATGAAAGGATGAAGGTGCTCTTCTGCACACTGACCAACTGACCGGTGACCAAGCCATAGTGCTCCAAAAGGCGCATAAGCTCGACCAGTCCATCATCATCCGCCCGGGTGAAGATAATGATGTCATCCGCATAAGAGAGGTGAGAGATGGTCGGACCATAGCCACAGGTGCTATAGGTCATATGGAGAGAGTCGCGGATGAAGCCGTCAAGGCAGCGAAAGAGGTAGTCCGCCGCAAGAACGAAGAGGGAAGGGGAAAGGGGGTCGCCTTGTCTAAGGCCTCTAGAGGAGGGAAAGAAATCGGTGGGGCTGCCATTAATCAGGACCGAGAACGTGCAATGCTCCACACACGCCTCCACAAAGCTGATCCAACTCTCAGGGAATCCCATCCTAGCCAATGCCTCCCTAAGAAACGGCCACTCAACCCTATCAAACGCCTTACCCATGTCTAGCTTCAGTGCGATATTCGGAGTCCGCTTCCAGTCCGCTCGAGAGATGTCGTGGATCATCTCCTAGGCCAGAAGGATGTTATCACTAATGACCCGATCCTTGACGAATCCACTCTGGTTCGGAGAGATGAGGGAGGGGAGAAGAGGGGAAAGACGGCCGTTAAGAATCTTCGAAATGAGCTTGTTGGTCACGTTACACAGGCTGATGGGCCTGTAATCGGACCAAGAGCTGGGGTTGGGTCGTTTGGGGATCAAGACGACAGAGGTAGACGTGAAGGAATCCGGCATCCGGTGGCCGGAGAAAAAATCCAACATCGCCTCCTCGACGTCAGTCTCGACAAGATCCCAACAGACCTGATAGAAGAGGGAGGAGAAACCATCCGGGCCAGAAACGCTGTTGGGATCAATCCCGAATACAGCATCCCTAACCTCCTCTCTGCTCGGGAGCTCACAAAGGCCAATGAGATCGACCGAAGGAGGGATGGTGGGGAAAAAAGAAGCGGTCGGGGCCACGAGGGACCCTCTGTCAGAGGTGAAGAGGGTCTGGAAGTGAGCAACAGCCGACTCCCGAATCTGAGCCTCCTGGGTCAAGGATGACCCATCAGCCTCGATACTATGGATGTACGACTTAGCACGCTTCTGCCTAACGTAGCCCTGGAAAAACCTAGTGTTCCGCTCGCCCTCGGGCACCCTGCGAACGGCCGCCTTCTGCTTCCAGAAGTCCTCTTCCATGAGGAGTCGGAGCTGGTACTCGGCGTGGCAGCGGTGCATGGCAGTCCTATTCTCCGGAGTGGGGTCCAGGTCATAGGCCCGTTCAGCCGTCGCATGCGCATTCTGAGCCGCAGCAAGGCGCTGGTGAAGGTTTCCAAAAACATCCCAGTTCCACTTTCTCAACCGACGCCGCAGTCTGCCGAGCTTTGCCTCGAGATTGCGCATCCCGAAGAGCCCAGTCGGCTGAAGCCAGGAATCCCTGACAGTGTCGTGGAAGGAATAGTGGCGAACCCACATGTTTTGGAACCTAAACGAAGAGCGGCGGCGGGTGCTCGAAAATCGGCACCGGATGAGAAGGGGTGAATGGTCGGACCCGAATCGAGTAAGGTGTGTGACGGTTGTAACCGCAAACACCTTCGCCCACGCCTCAGAAATTAAGGCACGGTCTAACCTCTCTTTGAGTCCGTCCCTCACCCACGTGAAGGGCTCACCATCACATCCAGCGTCAATTAACTTGCAGTCCGCCACCGCCTGAGCAAAATCCCACATCTCCCGTGACCGGTCCGTGCGGCCACCCACACGCTCATCGGGATGCAGAAAGATGTTGAAATCACCACTAACCAACCATGGCAATCCCTCCATACTCTCGGCAATCTCACGTAGGGTGTCCCAAAGGTCATATCGCCCGACCCTAGTACACTTTGCATAAACCAAGATGTGAAAGATGCGCTCCGGGAGGTGGCCAGCGGAAATCTCTACGTGAAGCACCTGATCGGTGTCGCGGAGGACCCGACAAGTGTAGTCACGCGAGTGGAAAAACCAGATCTTGTGCGAAATATTACCCACGCCCGAGTGGGTGAATCATCGGCTCAATAAAGCCAACAAAATCGACTCTGTGGTCACGAATGAGAGAATGAAGGTGAGAGAGAGTAGCCCTGTTCGCCAGGCCACGGCCATTCCAAGTAATGGCTGTGATGGACATATCAACTGTCGCAAGAGCCACCGGACGTAGTCCGCCTATGGCGAGGCTGATTCGGGCCACCTAAATAAGGGTAGATCGTCCGTCGTGTCGTGCGGCGGAAGGGTCCAATAGCAGGGGAGATCGTCTGCCGTCTCGTGCGTTGCGTAGCTCTGGTCCTCGAGGTCTGTCTGCCTCGGTATGTACTCGTGGCCTGTGAGTTGTCTGGCTGGACAAACTGACCTATAGCAGCACTAGCGGGTTGCCCCATCTCCGGGGCTGTCTCCTGTCTGTCAAGGTGAAGAAAAGCGCTAGAGGCGAAGCTCTCGCACGAGACGTCATGCTGCGCGCGGTTAAGCCTGCATATCTGCTCGGGGATGGGTGAAAGAGGGGGTCCAGCAGTCGGAGCACTCGGGTGCTCGCCACTAGGAGGAGGCTGGGAGCTGGCTATAAGCTCGACCGAGCTCCCAATCTCAGCAGGGATGGGGTGGGCCGACTCATCCCCTTTCGGGGGAGCGGTGGCTGCAGTAGCCCTCGAGTCCGAGGATCGGACCGGGCTATATGCGCGCACGGTCAAAGGACTAGCATCGCGCATACTATCATCGGATAGGTGGATGGACTCTCTCCTAGCCGTGGCATTCGGCTGGTCCATGTCGTCTCCAAGGAGGTCATCGTCATCCAGAATCGTAAGATCGGTAATCTTAAGTGGCCTGCTGGAGGAAGGAACAGACTCCTTCTCTGCCTCAGGGGATAGAATAGCAAAATAGGAGTGGTTGGCCTTGAAGGCCGTCTGTAAGATCTGTCTAGGGAGAAAGCCCGTGGACTTAGGCTTGGGACCCACTAAGGCCAACTGCTTAGGCTGGTTAGGATGAGCATCCTTCCCAGTTTGGGCAGTATCGACAATCACAGCCTTGCCCTTATCCTTAGACCCCTTCGGGGTCCCGGGCGCGCGGAGAGGGCTTTTTCCCTTTCCCTTCGGGTCCCTCCGACTGGTGGAGGTTCCCTGCTGGGTCGCACGATGGCGCTGCGGGAGAGCGGGTCGTGGCTTATTGCCACTGATGTAACAATCGGCCACAATATGACCCACGTGGTTGCACGAGGTGCAGAAAGCGGGGATTTTCTCATAGATCACCCGCTGAACAAGAGACTCCGAGCCCTGTTCAATCTCAATCTCATGAACAAGCTCAGCTCTCAGATCTATCTCGACGCAAAATCGCGCCACGTTAGCCCTCGTCTGAAGGGCCGTCGGGGCGTCGATACGAATCGGCTGCCCAATACACTTAGCTAGTGTAGTGATGGCAGCACGGTCATAAAGATGGGGTGGGAGGCCGGGAAGGCGGCACCACACGGGGACGACCGGCGCCTCCGTCTTCGGGTTAAACCCGGCATAATATTTGAATACCCTAGCTGGGCATCCACACACATGAATGGAGGTCTTAAGCCAGACCTCGTTGTAGTCCTCGGGGAGGTGAAACGAGACTAGAAGGTGGTTGAAATTATACCACTTCGACGACACTCTACCCTTAAATCCCAGTTTTCCTAACCCAGCAGATATATCTCGGGGAGCGGGGATAGCATATGAAAACTTAAAGACCAGAGTGTTAGCTAGCTTACCTGCAAGAGCGACAGATTCGGCTTCAGTGTATCGGGCCTTCACTTTGTTCCCCTCCGAGCGGATAATGGTCCCGCAAGCATGTTCGTATTCTCCGTCAAAAATAAAGTCCTTGGGTGCCGGCCGCGGGGCGCCCGTGTCGCCATTTCTTCTTCCGGTAATAGCCTCCCGGAATGAAAGCGGCCCATTGGAGGTGCCCGATTGGGGACCGGGTGCTGCTGGGTTGGCCGTTGGTGGGCCCGTCGGCGGAGCACTGTTCGGTGAAGGTTTGGAAAAGTGGGTCACAGATGTCTTGCTTGGGCCCGCATCGATCACACCATTTTCACGCGCATACAAAACGTCCGGTTCCGGGCCTCCGTCAGCGGAGGAAACTATGACGGCGGACGTCTTGCTTGGATCTTCGTTGACCACGCCATCTTCTCGTATATATAATATTGCCGGTTCAGATATTCCGGCGTTCGAGATGGCTAGTCCGGCCATTTTTCCAGTAGGAGAAGATAGACTCGGTCGAGTTCCTTGAATTCCCGCTGAACTTAATTCCGGCACACACCTCGTTAGACTATCGACCGGTCGGGATTCTCTGGTGGTCATGACAGTTTCGGCGTTGGGGTTTACCGTTAAGGTGGGTCCGAGTCCAAGAATACCGGCCATCACAGGGGGGCCGCCGGCGGAAGTGAAATTACCAGAGAGGATGGCAGAGGGCTGGCCGAACGCCGGAGGAGGGCCGTCGACGGTCGCTAAGTTTCTGCCGGGGACTGGGATGAAGTCAGAGGAGGGAGTTTTTGCCCGCTATTGAACGAGGGCGGGTTGAGGATCTGTTACAGTATTGGGCCCATTGTAGATAGGGGACGGGTTGGATAAAGATGGTGAGGTGTTCTTCGGCTTGTGTGATTGAGAGGATGTGGGCTGAGATGAGGTAAAGGAGTTAGTATCAATGGTAGAGGGGATATGGGCCGAGGAAGGCCCAACAAGAGTGGGTAGAGATGTGGGTCTTGGGAGATGTCTATTTGTGGTCACATGGCTTAGGATTTGAGGGGCAGCTTTATCCAACTGGCCGACATCAAATTTTGAATTGCTGCTACCTTTGACCAGCGGGTTTTGCGGAAGAACAGCTGTCGGTAGGGACATGGAGCCAAAATGAAATCGATCACCTTCTCCAATCTGAGCCTGGCCCGACTCCGGGATAAAGCTGCCTGATTTATCTGTGATGCTCAAAGCTTCGCCGATTTTGGAGGAAGAAGGTTCTTGTGTCGCGACTACCTGAGGTGTGACCTGTTCTTCCACCACGAACATCGCTGAGGGCCGGTCGGAGGGCTGAGACGCCTGGTTGTTTTTACTGTTTTGAAGTTTGTTCACTCTACCTGTGATTTGGTATCCGATTTTTCCTGGTTTTTCTTGATTTGTTTGCTGCGAATCCGTCGAGAGAGCCTCCACACGGTTTTTCTAAACGTCTGCAACAATTTCCCCTTCTTCTTTTCCACTTTCGATTTTGCCTTCTTCCATGATTGAAGGCTTGGTGTTCATTTTTTGCGGACGAAATTTCCCAGAGGCTCCTTTGGATTGAACTAAATTTTTTGGATTTTGTTCGCTTTTTTGTTGCCCATTTTTCTGAGAGCCGAAAACAATTTCTCCTGCTTCCACGTTTGTATCTGCTCTATCTTCCTTGGTTTTGTTTTTGAAATTTGCAAGAAGAGTTGAAACAGCCCTTCGGAGGTCCGGTTGTGAGATGAGCAAGTCCAAATCTGAGTCTTGGATTGGTGGTGCTTGTATGTTGTCCAGATTAATGGCAGGCGGTGCCATGGCCGGAAAGATTAAACACGAACAAAAATGAACTAAAGACTGGAAAAAAGATAAAAAATAGGAGAGAGGCCCCGCGGCCGGAAGGCCGTGGAGGCCGGCGGCGGCGACGGCCGGTGGGTCGGCTAGGCGGGGCTAATGGCTGGGATGAGGTAGGAGGCGGTGGTTGAGGGCGGAACTGGGTAGGAAAAAAAATAGAGAGAGAAACTTAGAGAGAAGTGAGAGCATATTTTTTTTATCGTCTGATGCTGCTAAGTTAGTTGTGTTTTTTTGTCTTTTGTTGCTAGGTTAGTTCTTTCTTGCTGCTAGGTTAGTTGTCTGATGCTGCTAGGTTACTTGTCTTTTGTTGCTAGGTTAGTTCTTTCTTGCTGCTAGGTTAGTTGTCTTTTGTTGCTAGGTTATTTCTTTCTTGCTGCTAGGTTAAACAACGCCCGGGAAGGGCGGGGGATTGGGCAGGATCCCCAACCTGTACATAGATCAAGACCCGGAATCTGGGGCCCGAAGTGTCAACATAGTCTCACAATCCAAACAGAAACGAAAACAGAAAATGAAAATAGAATAAGGTCTGTCATCGGGCTAACAGGTGCCCGGAATAAATGGATGGTCTAAGAAAAACCAAAACCAGAAACCTAATCTACTGGAATCGAAACGATGGATATCCCAGCTGATCCATCCGAACTAGCGTGCGAAGACGAAGTGGAGCAGTGTAGGTCTGATACGTGTGCGTGTCTGGTATGGTAGCGCCAAGACTGGCAAGGTAATCAGCAGGTTTGTTCCCCTCACGGAAGATGTGTGTGATCCTGTAATGGAAAGACCGAAGTAGATCTCTAATGCGCATAAGTGGGTGCTGAATCTGCCACGAGCCCTGATGACCCGAGGCCAGTAGGGTGACGACAGCCGCTGCGTCCAGCTCAATCCAAATATGACTAGAGAGGTCGGCAGCAATATGAAGGCCAATCTGTAATGCCTGAATCTCTGCATCGTAGCTCGAGGATGCCTGAAGGGATGTGTGGAAGGCGGCGATAAGAGCTTCACTGTGGTCCCGGATCAAGCCTCCTCCTCCAGCAGTACCGCTATGGCGATCGAAAGATCCATCGGTGTTCAGCTTGACCCAAGGAGAGTCGGGTCGAAACTAAGCAACAGCTCTGGGCCGAGGGGACCGAACAGGCGGAGGGGGAGCCACCCTGTAGTGGTGCGGTGGCGTGCAGCCTGTCCATTCACGTGCAGAAAGCCTGCCCAACGCTGTGAGGAGTGAAACGTGTCTCTCCACCTGCAAAACAATGTGAGAAAGCAAGAAAGTAATATCCCTATGCTTCGCACTATTCCTTTCCGTCCAGGTGAACCAAAGGATCAGACAAGGAATGAGAAAGCTCACGTGTCTAAAGTGTGTGCTCTGTGAGAAAAAACTCAGGAGCTCAAAAAAACTGTCTGTGGAGGGTAGGGATATATGAGTCCAAGTAGCAAAATGCTCCCACACTCTCCTCACAATCTCACTCTCTAGAAAAAGGTGGGTAAAGGTCTCGGTCTCATGACGTCCGGTCTCAGAACAACACACACATCGGGTGGGGAAGGAGATCCCCCTCGCATGTAACACAGTGTCCACGGGTATCTGACGCAAGAGGAGGCGCCAAAGGAAAACAGATATGGTAGGGGTGAAAAGGTCGCTCCAGATGGCTCCGAAGAGAAGATTCGGCCGATCTCTCAGCCTGATCTGCTCCCAAGCCGAGGTAGTAGAAAACACACCTGATGATGTAAGTCTCCACCTCATACCATCCGAACCATCCCCCGAGATGGGTATCTGCTGGATCCTATCTAATAACTGCTCACTAAAACCCGCCCCGGAGCCCAATTCTCTATCAAGCTTCCCCCTATCCCACGACCCGTCCGTCCAAAGGTCGCGCACAAGCAGGTAGGGGGAATGCGACACCTGTCTATCTCTAGACAACGGCCTACCACCTAACCACCACTCATCCCAGAAACTAACCTCGCCAACCCCCAAAACCCAAAAAATGTGATACTGGGCGCGCCTACCAACCCTAGTAAGACGCCGCCACTGTCTGCTATCATGCGCAACCGCCGTTACCCAACAAGGATGGTTGGCGCATCTAGAGCAGTACTTGCCGCGAAGGTACTGGGCCCAAAGCGACTTTCCATCCCTGAAGCGCCACCACAACTTGTATGAGAAGGCAGTAACAATATCCTTAAGGAGACAGACGCCAAGGCCACCCTCAGGGAGAGGGCGGCAGATAGAGTCCCAACTCACCCAGTGGGTACGTCTCCTCCTCCCCGAACCATCCTCGTAACCCCAGAAATAACGAGCCATGATCTGGTCAATCTCGTCAAGGGTGGACCTAGGAGGGTCGAGGACCATAAGTAAATGAAGCGGAAGGGAGCTAAGGGTGCTCTTGATCAGAGCAAGCCGACCACCGAACGAAAGATGTCTATGCGACCAACCAGAAATCCTATCGATAATCCTCTGCTTGATGCCCGCAAAGAGCGCTCTCGTGAGGTTGCCCTTAAATAAAGGAGCACCAAGGTAGGTATTGGGAAGGTCGTCGTGCGCAAAGCCAGTGATCTCGTGGACTCGCTGAGCCCACTTGTCCGCGCTGGAGGAGGAAAAGGTGAAGGTGCTCTTCTGCACACCGATCAGCTGGCCAGTGACCGAGCTATAATGCTCTAGAAGGTGCATAAGCTCGATCAGCCCATCATCATCCGCACGAGTGAAGATGATGTTGTCATCCGCATAAGATAAGTGCGAGACGGAGGGGACCATAGCCACGGGTGTTATATGTCATCTGAGGATAGTCGCGGATAAAGCCGTCGAGGCAGCGAGAGAGGTAGTCCGCCGCAAGAACAAAAAGGGACGGGGAAAGGGGGTCTCCCTGTCTAAGGCCTCTAGATGAGGGAAAAAAATCTGTGGGGCTGCCATTAACCAGGACCGAGAACGTGCAATGCTCCACACACGCCTCTACAAAGCTGATCCATCGCTCCGGGAATCCCATCCTAGCCAGTGCCTCCCTAAGAAACGGCAACTCCACTCTATCATACGCCTTAGCCATATCTAGCTTCAGCGCAATGTTCGGAGCCCACTTTTGGGATCAATCCAATACCGCCTTCTCAACATCAGGCTCGACAATATCCCTGCAGACTTGATAGAAGAGGGAAGAGAACCCATCGGGGCCAGAAACGCTGTTGGGATCAATCCAAAAAACAGCATGCCTAACCTCCTCCCTGCTCGGAAGTTCACAGAGGTCGACAAGGTCGACCGAAGGAGGGATGGTAGGGAAGAGAGAGACGGTCGGGGTAACGAGAGACCATCTGTCAGAGGTGAAGAGGGTCTGGAAGTGAGCAACAGACGACTCCCAAATCTGAGACTCCTGGGTCAGGGATGACCCATCTGCCTCAATACTATGGATGTACGACTTAGCACGCTTCTGTCTAACGAAGCCCTGGAAGAACCTAGTGTTCCGCTCGCCCTCTGCCACCCAGCAAACGGTCGCCTTCTGCTTCCAGAAATCCTCCTCCATAATGAGTCGGAGCTGGTACTCGGCGTGGCAGCGGTGCATCGCAGTCCTATTCTCCAGAGTGGGATCCAGGTCATAGGCCCGCTCAGCCTCCGCGTGCGCACTCTGAGCCGCAGAAAGGCACTGATGGAGGTTTCCAAAAACATCCCAGTTCCACTGTCTCAACCTATGCCGTAATCTGCCGAGCTTAGATTCGAGATTGCGCATCCCGAAGAACCCAGTCGGTTGAAGCCAGGAATCTCTCACAGTGTCATGGAAAGAGTGGTGGCGAACCCATATGTTCTGGAACCTAAAAGAAGCGCGGCGGGGAGTGCTCGAGAAGCGACACCTAATGAGGAGTGGTGAATGGTCAGACCCAAATCGAGTGAGATGCGTGACGGTCGTGACCGCAAACACCTTCGACCACGCTTCAGAGACCAAAGCACGGTCAAGCCTCTCTCTGAGGTCGTCCCTAACCCACGTGAAGGGCTCACCCTCACATCCAACATCTATCAACTCACAGTCTGCCACAGTCTGAGCAAAGTCCCACATCTCCCGGGACCGGTCCGTGAGGCCACCCACACGCTCATCAGGGTGCAGAAAGATGTTGAAATTGCCACTAACCATCCATGGCAATCCCTCCATACTCTCAGCAATCTCACGCAGGGTGTCCCACAGATCTTGTCTCCCGACTCTATTACACTTGGCGTAAACCAAAGTGTGAAATATGGGCTCAGGGAGATGGGCAACAGAAAGCTCGACATGGAGCACCTGATCGGTGTCCCGAAGGACCCAACAAGTGTAGTCACGCGAGTGGAAGAAGAAGATCTTATGAGAAATGTTACCCACGCCCGAATGGAAACCAAGACGACGTGAGAAATAGTCAAAGTCAGGGGTGCGAATCATCGGCTCAATAAAGCCGAAAAAATCCAATCTATGATCACGAATGAGAGAGCGAAGGTGAGCAAGAGTGGCCCTATTAGCCAGTCCCCGTCCATTCCAGGTAATGGACGTGATAGACATATCAGCAATCAGAAGAGCCACTGGACGGGGTCCGCCTGTGGCGAGGCTGAGTCAGACCACCTGAGGGAGGGGGTAGGTGGCGAGAGGATCGACGAAGAACCGGAGAGACGGTCCGCCTCGTCATGCGCGGTGTGGGTATGGTATTCGAGGTGGAACGCCCTCGAAAAGCGCTCGTGGCCTTTGAATCGTCAGGCTGAGCAGTCTGACCAAGACTTACACTAGGTGCCTGCCCCATGTCCGGGCATGCCTCCTGTTTGTCATGGTGCACGAAAGCACTGGAGGCAAAACTCTCGCACGAGACGTCGTGTTGAGCGCGGTTAAGACCGCATGCCTGCTCAGAGAGGAGAGGGGAAGAGACTCCATCCGGCAGAGCAATCGGGTGCTCGCCGTCAGAGTGTGGCTGGAGAGCTATAGGCTCAGTCGAAATCTCAATCTCCGCAGAGGGGAGGTGAGTCGACAATTCCCCTTTCGAGGAAGCGGTGGCAGGAGCTGTCCTCATCTCTAGAGAGCAATCTTGGCTATGTGGGAGGACAGACAAAGGAACAGCATCACGAATGCTGTCATAAGATAAATGGGTGGCCGAGCCAGTGGGTGAAGTGGTCGGCTGCTCTAGATCATCTACTAGGAGGTCGTCGTCCTCTAAAAGGCCAAGATCTGAGAGACCGTGTGGGTCCCTAGAGGAAGGCTCAGCCTCATCATTTGACCCAGGGGAGAGGGGTGCAAAGAACGAGTGTTTGGCCTTAAAGGCCGACTGAAGTGTCTCTCTGGGAATAAAGCCCGTAGCCTTGGCCTTGGGCCCAACTATGATCAATCTGTCTAACTGGTCGGGGTAAGCATCCTTTCCAGTTTGGGCAATGGCTTCCATCTTCGCCTTGCCCTTATCCGTGGCCCACTTTGGGGACCCGGGTGTCTGGAGAGGGCCTTTGCCCTTTCCCTTTGGTTCCCTCCGGCTGTTGGAGGGTCCCAGCTGAGCCGTACGATGGTGCTGAGGTGGAGCGGGTCGTTGCTTATTGCCACTGATATAGCAGTCGGCTGCTATATGACCGACATGACTGCAGGCGGAACAGAAAGCGGGGATCTTCTCGTAGATCACCCGCTGAGCAAAGGTCTCCGAACCCTGCTCAATCTCAATCTCGTGGATAGGCTCCACTCTAAGATCAATCTCGACATAGAACCGCGCCATATTAGCCCTGGACTGGAGAGTAGTCGGGGCATCAATACGGACCGGTTTTCCGACACACTTAGCAAGTGTGGTGATGGAATCCCGGTCATACAGATGTGGTGGAAGGCCAGGGAGGCGGCGCCACACGGGGACGACCGGCATCTCCGTCTTCGAGTTGAACCCGGAAGTGTACTTGAATACCCTAGCTGGGCATCCACACACAGAAATAGAAGTCCTAAGCCATGCCTCATTATAATCTTTGGAGAGATTAAAAGTGACTAGAAGATGATTGAATTTATACCACTTAAATGAGAACCTACCCTTAAATCCCAATTTTCCTAATCCAGCAGCTTGGTCTCGGGGGGGGAGGGATAGCATAGGTGAACTTAAAGACCTGTGTGTTCGCTAACTTACCTGCGAGGGTGTCAGCTTCGGCCTGTGAGAATCGGACCTTCACTTTGTTCCCCTCCGAGCGGATGATGGTCCCGCAAGCGTGGTCATGGTCCCCGTCAAAGATAAACTCCTTGGGTATCGGCCGCGGGTTAATCTTTTCGCCCGAAACGTCATCTCTCTTCCCCGTAATAGCTTCTCGGAAAGAGAGCGGGCCAGTGGAAGTGCCCAGCAGAGATCCGGGTGCAGCGGGGTTTGCCGTTGGGGGGCCCGTCGGCGGTGTCCCGTTCGTGGGAGGTCCGGAAAGATGAGCCGCCAACGCCGTGATTGGCCCCGCAACCACAACACCTTCTTCTCGCATATACATGACATTCGGATTAGAATTTCCGGCCGCAAGAGTGGCAGCTCTGGCAAGTTGGTTGGTCGGAGGAGGTGTGTTTGGTCGGGGACCGAGAATTTCGGCCGAGGAAGTTGACTCACGGATATTCCCAGTAGGATTTCCGACGGATTTTGATTTTTCGGTGGCGTCTCCGGCGCCGGCGCCGGCGGAAGACATCACGGCTGCTGTCGTCTGGATGGTTGTGGAGAGGGATGTCTGAAGGCGGGTGGCGAGCTGGGTGGATGCTGTTGCAGGAGATAGATGATGGTTGGTGGGTTGGAGTGTGATGTTGGGCTGAGTTGAGTCTGATGCTGGTGTGGTCTGTGGTTGAGTTTTATCATTGGGCTGAGGTTGGTTTGGTTTTAGAGAAACGGGTTGGGGGTTTGGGTTATGAGGGTGGGAAGGGAAGGTGATGGTGGGCTGCGGTTTAGATGGTTGACCAGGCCCAAAGAGGGGTAAGCCCAATGATGGGCTGAAATGGAGAATGGGCTGAGGGGGGGTAGGGGTAAGGAGCGGCAGAAGAGGGTTGTGATTAGGTCGGGGATGGCCCAAAAGATGGGCTTGGGTTTCGGGTTGTTTGGGTTGGGCTCGAGTGATGGACCTCGGGGATGAACCAGGGCTTACCAGCTGAGGGTTAGAGAGCTGAGGGTTTGAACACCTCAATGGGTCGCTTCCAAGTGTACAGATCGGATCTAAGGTCTCCTCTTTTGACTGAGAGGGAGATTTCGACATCAGGAGCGCCGTCGGCAATGAACCTGAAGGATCTTGGCGACGGAGGGATCCTTCTTTCGTTACCTCAGTTGTTGATTTCGATCTCTTGAGAGCAGGAGAGCTGCCATTGACGGAGAAGATGGCGTGTTCTGAAAACTGTACGGGGGTCGGCGCACCACATGAGACCAGCGGAGCAGTGGAGCGCGGTGCCTTGACTGCATTTGAAGTGGCGCCTGCAAAGGTCGGGTGGGTCTCCGACGGACTTCCTCCTTCTTCCCGAATATGGGCTGGGAGTTGATTTCTTATGAAATCCAGGAGCGCGATATTAAATTCCGGTAATGAAAAAAGCTTTTGAAAATCTGTCGAGCAGGAGGTCGAGGAAAGAGTTGGGTCTGCCGGAGGTGCTGAGACTGGCGGGGGTGACATGGTGGTAATGGGAGATGACGGAGGTTGCAGCAGCTTGCCGGAGCAAGCCGCCGCCGACGGCTACCGGTGGAGCAGCTAGAGGGCAGTGACGGTGGTCGGAAAAAATTGGCTGAGGAAGGATGAAAATTGTAAAGAGAGAAAGTTAGAGAGAAGGGAGAGCATTCGTCTGTCTGATCTCTTGTCTGTAGTTCTTTCTTGTTGCTAGGTTAGTTGTCTTTTGTTGCTAGGTTATTTCTTTCTTGCTGCTAGGTTAGTTGTCTTTTGTTGCTAGGTCAGTTGTCTGTTGTTGCTAGGTTAGTTGTGTTTTGTTGCTAGGTTAGTTGTCTGATGCTGCTAAGTTAGTTGTATTTTGTTGCTAGGTTATTTCTTTCTTGCTGCTAGGTTAGTTGTCTGATGCTGCTAGGTTAGTTGTATGCTAGGTTAGTTGTCTGATGCTGCTAGGTTAGTTGTATGCTAGGTTATGATGCTAGGTTACTTGTATTTTATTGCTAGGTTATTTCTTTCTTGCTGCTAGGTTAGTTGTCTTTTGTTGCTAAGTTAGTTGTGTTTTGTTGCTAGGTTAGTTGTCTGATGTTGCTAAGTTAGTTGTATTTTTTTTTTTATAAAAAAATTGTAACCCATATGATTTGAACCTGGTACCTCATGGAAGCAAGACAAACAATGCAACCACTACACCACTCAAGGTTTTTTCTTTTAAACAAACAACGCCTCGGAAGGGCGGGGGATTGGGCTGGATCCCCAACCTGTGCATAGAGCAGGACCCCAAAATCGGGGCCCAAAATATCAGCGAACAAGATACAATAGTCTACAGAGTCTCACTAACCAAAATCAAAACCAAAAAACCAAAAAGAAAAAGAAAACCGAAAAACAAGAAAAGAACCAGAAACTACAATACAAAGTCGATCTTCGGGCTAACAGATGCCCGAAGTAAATTTCTAGACTAATGAAAGCAAAAACCTAGTCTACTAAAATCGAAAAGATAGATATCCAAGCTGGTCCATCCGAACAAGCGTGCGAAGGCGGAGTAGAGCAGTGTCAGTCTGGAATGTATGTGTGTCTGGTATGGTGGCGCCAATGCTGGCAAGATAGTCGGCGAGTCTGTTCCCCTCACGGAAAATGTGCGTGATCCTGTGATGGACAGACCGGAGTAGAGCTCTAATACGCATAAGCGGGTGCTGAATCTGCCACGAGCCCTGGTGGCCTGAGGTCAAAACGGTGGCGACAGCCGCAGCGTCTAGCTCGATCCAAATGTGGCTAGAGAGGTGGACAACAATCTGAAGGCCGATCTGTAATGCCTGAATCTCTGCATCATAACTCGAGGAGGCGTGAAGGGATGCGTGGAATGCGGTGATGAGGGCGCCGCTATGGTCCCGGATCAAGCCTCCTTCTCCGGCAACTCTAGTGTGGTGATCAAAGGAGACATCAGTGTTCAGCTTGACCTACGGAGAGTCAGGTCGAAGCCAAACAACAGCTCTGGGCCGAGGGTGCCGAACAGGCGGTGGTGGGGCCACCATGTAGCGATGTGGTGGCGTGCAGCCTGTCTAGTCTTAGGCCGTGGGCCTGTCCAATGCGATGAGAAGTGAAATGTGTCTCTCTACCTGCAAAACAATGTGAGAAAGCATAAAAGTAATATCCCTATGCTTCGCACTATTCCTTTCTGTCCAGGTGAACCAAATGATCAGACAAGGAATGAGGAAGCCCACGTGTCTAAGGTGTGTGCTCTGTGAGAAAAAACTCAGAAGCTCAAAGAAACTGTATGTGGTGGGTAGGGATATATGTGTCCAAGTGGAAAAATGCTCCCACACTCTCCTCACAATCTCACTCTCTAGGAAAAGATGGGTAAAGGTCTCGGTCTCATGGCGTCCAGTCTCAGAACAACACACACACCGAGAGGGGAAGGAGATCCCCCTCGCGTGTAGCACAGTATCCACGGGTATCCAGCGCAAGAGGAGGCGCCAAAGGAACACCGAAATAGTAGGGGTGAAAAGGTCACTCCAGATGGCCTGAAAGAGGAGATTAGGCCAATCCCTCAGCCTGATCTGCTCCCAAACCAAGGTAGTAGTAAACACACCCGATGATGTAAGTCTCCACCACATGCTATCTGAACCGTCCCCCGAGATAGGGATCTGCTGGATCTGATCTAATAATTGCTCGCTAAAACCTGCACCAGACCCCAACTCCCTATCAAGCTTCCCCCTATCCCACGACCCGTCCGTCCAGAGGTCGCTCACAAGCAGGTAGGGGGAATGCGACACCTGCCTATCCCTAGACAACGGCCTATCACCTACCCACCACTCATCCCAGAAACTAATATCGCCTTCGCCCAACAACCAGAAGATGTGATCCTGGGCGCACCTACCAACCCTAGTGAGGCGCCACCACTGCCTACTATCATGATCAACAGCCGTCACCCAACAAGGATGGTTGGCACGTCTAGGGCTGTACTTGCCGCGAAGGTACTGAGCCCAAAGCGACTTTCCTTCACTGAAGCGCCACCACAGCTTGTATGAGAAAGCTGTAACAATGTCCCTGAGGCGACGGATGCCAAGTCCACCCTCGGGGAGGGGGCGACATATGGAGTCCCAACTCACCCAGTGGGTACGTCTCCCCCTCCCAGAACCATCCTCGTAACCCCAGAAATAACGAGCCATAATCTGTTCTATCTCGTCAAGAGTAGACCTAGGGGGTCGAGGACCATAAGCAAGTGAATCGGAAGAGAGCTAAGAGTGCTCTTGATCAGCGCAAGCCGACTGCTGAAAGAAAGATGTCTAGGCGACCAACCAGAGATCCTGTCGATCATCCTCTGCCTGACGCCCGTAAAGAGCGCTCTCGTGAGGTTGCCCTGATATAAAGGGACGCCAAGGTAGGTAATGGGAAGGTCGCCACGCGCAAAGCCAGTAATGTCGTGGACCCGCTGAGCCACCTGGCCGCGCTGGAAGAGGAGAGGGTGAATGTGCTCTTCTGCACACTGACCAGCTGACCGGTAATCGAGCCATAGTGCTCCAAAAGGCGCATGAGCTCGACCAGTCCATCATCATCCGCCCGGGTGAAGATGATGATGTCATCCGCGTAAGAGAGGTGAGAGATGGGAGGACCATAGCCACGGGGGCTATACGTCATATGAGGAAAGTCGCGGATGAAACCGTTAAGGCAGCGAGAGAGGTAGTCCGCCGCAAGAACTAAAAGGGAGGGGGACAGAGGGTCGCCCTGTCTAAGGCCTCTAGATGAGGGAAATAAATCGGTGGGGCTGCCATTGACCAGGACCGAGAACGTGCAGTGCTCCACGCCCGCCTCGACAAAACTGATCCAACAGTCAGGAAATCCCATCCTAGCCAGGTCCTCTCTAAGAAACGGCCACTCTACCCTATCATACGCCTTGCCATATCTAGCTTCAGATTGATATTCAGAGCCCACTTCCAATTCGCACGGGAGATGTCGTGGATCATCTCTTGGGCCAAAAGGATGTTATCACTAATGACCCGATCCTTGACGAATTCACTCTGGTTCGGAGAGATGAGGGAGGGGAGAAGAGGGGAAAGACGGCCATTAAGAATCTTTGAAATGAGCTTGTTGGTCACATTACATAGGCTGATGGGTCTATAATCGGACCAAGAGTTCGGGTTGGGTCTTTTGGGGATCAAGACGACAGAGGTAGACGTGAAGGAATCCGGCATCCGGTGACCGGAGAAAAAATCCACTATCGCCTCCTCGACGTCAGTCTCGACTAGATCCCAGTAGACCTGATAAAAGAGGGAAGAGAAACCATCCGGGCCAGAAACGCTGTTGGGATCAATCCCGAAGACAGCATCCCTAACTTCCTCCCTACTCGGAAGCTCACAGAGGCCAATGAGATTGACTGAAGGAGGGATGGTGGGGAAAAGAGAAGCGGTCGGGGCCACAAGGGACCCTCGTCAGAGGTGAAGAGGGTCTGGAAGTGAGCAACAGCCGACTCCCGAATCTGAGCCTCCTGGGTCAAGGATGACCCATCAGTCTCGATACTATGGATGTACGACTTAGGACGCTTCTGCCTAACGTAGCCCTGGAAGAACCTAGTATTCTGCTCGCCCTCGGCCACCCAGCGAATGGCCGCCTTCTGCTTCCAGAAGTCCTCCTCCATAAGGAGTCGGAGCTGGTACACGGCGTGGCAGCGGTGCATCGTAGTCCTATTCTCTGGAGTGGGGTCCAGGTCATAGGCCCGCTCAGCCGTCGCGTGTGCACTCTGAGCCGCAGCAAGGCGCTGATGAAGGTTTCCAAAAACATCCCAGTTCCACTGTCTCAACCGACGCCGCAGTCTGCCGAGCTTCGCCTCGAGATTGCGCATCCCGAAGAGCCCAGTCGGCTGAAGCCAGGAATCCCTGACAGTGTCGTGGAAGGAGTAGTGGCGAACCCACACATTCTGAAACCTAAATGAAGAACGGCGGGAGGTGCTCGAAAATCAGCATCGGATGAGAAGGGGTGAATGGTCAGACCCGAATCGAGTAAGGTGTGTGACGGTCATAACCGCAAACACCTTCGCCCACGCCTCAGAAACCAAGGCACGGTCTAACCTCTCTTTGAGTCCGTCCCTCACCCACGTGAAGGGCTCACCATCACATCCAGCGTCAATTAACTTACAGTCCACCACCGCCTGAGCAAAATCCCAAATCTCCCGTGACCGGTCCGAACGGCCACCCACACGTTCATCGAGATGCAGAAAGATGTTGAAATCGCCACTAACCATCCATGGTAATCCCTCCATACCCTCAGAAATCTCACGCAGGGTGTCCCAAAGATCATAGCGCCCGACCCTAGTACACTTGTCATAAACCAAGGTGTGAAAGATGGGCTCTGGGAGGTGGGCAGCGGAAAGCTCAACGTGAAGCACCTGATCGGTGTAACGGAGGACCCGACAAGTGTAATCACGTGAGTGAAAGAACCAGATCTTATGCGAAATATTACCCACGCCGAGTGAAAGCCAAGGCGACGTGAGTAGTAGTCAAAGAAAGGGGTGGAATCATCGGCTCAATAAGGGCAACAAAATCGAGTCTGTGGTCAAAAATGAGAGAATGGAGGTGAGAGAGAGTAGCCCTATTCGTCAGGCCACGACCATGTTAGTGTTATATACTGAAAGCTTGGCTTTGCATGTTACTACACATTTACCCTTTATGAATGAGAATCATGTTAGATTAAACAAGTTCTACGTTATGTTGTTCTGCACTTAGATAGGGTGGGTCGTCATCGGGCGAACCGAAGATCACTCTATCAGTCACTTGTGAACAAGAATAGTTGTTCACAACCTAGATGGACATGAACACCCCATCCGAACGGTTGTAGTGTCAACTGTACAGTTTGTCTTGACTGATTAGTTGCACTAGTACATTTATGTATTGAACAGGATCCCAGAGAGGAGAAGTTCACTTTATACTGATCGTCGTAAATGAACTAGGCCTCGGTTAATTATTGCGTTCTCTTAACCCGTAAGATATTAAACAGGCAGATATATATAATATATATTACTTTGATTCACATGGGTGAGGTTCAGTTCGCTGGATTAATATTCCTATTGTTTTGGGTAATATTATTATATATAGGATGTGCTGTTAGGATATTTACGGTCACCATGTGCGTTACTATGATGATGTCCCCGGAGTGAGTTCATGAAGGATTGTTATGCTAAACCCTGCAGGTGGATTAAATTCCGGCATAATAAGAATGTGATGAACGAGCGCTAGCTTTGGTGAAATAATAATAAATTAATTAATTCTTGATTGTCAGTAATCGAATTAATTAATGGACATTATATCTTAAACGTGGGGAGGTAAATCGAGTAATTATTATTGGAGTCTCAAATGTAATTTGGGCTAGGGAAAGGGAGTGCAATAATATAATGTTGGTGGCCCATTAATATTATTTAATTAATTAGAGGAGTGGGTTTGGCCCACAGTTAGTCTAATTAATTAAGGAGCCCTTTTCCTAATCTCCTTAGGGTCCCTACTGTAGCTCTATATATACATCATTAAGCTCATGAGAAGAGAATAGAATTCATTCTCACGTGAAACACGCCTCTCTCTCTAGATCTCATTCGAGCTTTATCTTCTTCTTGTTGCTCCACTGGTACAAGTTGAAGAAGGGTGTATTGAGTAATACAGTAGAAGATCTGTAGGTAAACCGAGACGAAATTGATTTTGACCTACAGAACTAACCGGAAGTCCGATTGAGACGTACAGTATACCCAGACGACCGTCTCGACGAGAGCTTTCCATCGCCGCCGACGTCGCCGGAATCCGACGCCGCACGCGCCCTCACGCGCCGCCGGAAGGTGTCTGGCAGCAAAATTTCGTTTTGATCTGTTTGCATCCGTTTGATCCAGTTTTGATCTGATCTTGTTCGTGCAACCCAAGACGCGTGTTGCGGTCAATCAATTGCGGTCAACCGTTCGTGGTCAACCAGATCTACATAAATTTTAAGCCGTAAGTTCTCTACGTCAAACCTTTAGATCCGCTGCGCATAGGTTTACGTTTGCTATTGAATTCGTGATTTGTACATAACGAGATCCTCACAGATCCCAACAAGTGGTATCAGAGCACTTGGTTAATTCGTTTTGTACAAAGTTCGAATTTTTACGGCTTTATTTGACAAGATGTGTTCAAACGCAGCCATATATTGGATTATATTTGCATAACTCGGTTTTGCAGGAAAATAGTTAATCCACTATTATGGCCGATTATGTGTTTGATGAATGTTGTTGAATGTGATGTATGGTTTTAAATTTGTTTTTAAAGCCTCGGGCATGTCGAGGAATTTATGGATGAATGTTTGTAATAATTATTCGCCCGGGGGTTGACCGGATAGATTTAATTATTTGTTTAGAAAACATGTACATCCATTCGTTGGATCTAGGATCGAATTATGTAATTTTGTAAATTATATTTTTCGTGTTGTGATCGTGTGTTGATAACCGGGAGATCACAAGAGATCAACGAGCCTCGAAGAATTAAAAAAAAAAAAGGGAAACGGCGCGTTTTTCCGACCACTGGCGGCGGCGGCCGGCGGCCGGGCGGCAGCCAGGCGGCAGTCGGCGGTTGGCTGCAGGAGGTGGAGAGGTTTTGCCTTCTTGTCCAAGCAGTACAAGATCAACCAGGATTCTACTGCTTAAAGGAGTTCCAGTTGAACAGGGAAAAGAACTGTCACAGTTTCCTTGTTTAAGGAGACTCAATATTTAATGGCCATAATAGTGGATTTATTTATTTATTTAATTAAATTTATTATGCCATTAAATTATTATTTATGCATGTTAATTAATTATGTTCTTGCATGGGATTAATTTAGTATTGCTAGATTAATTATGCATGTTAATTAATTATGTAATGCATAGAATTAATTTAGAATTGTGTCAATAAATTATGCATGTAATTAATTATTGCACTGGCATGGATTAATTTAGAATTGCATAAATTATTGAACATGTTAATTAATTATTGCATTGACATAGATTAATTTAGAATTGCATGAATTAATATGCATGTTAATTAATTATTGCATTAACATAGATTAATTTGGAATTGTATAAATAGTTAAAAATCCTCATTAAATTATACTAAGTTTGAGAAGGGATTTTAAATTAAAGTTAATTGTAAAATTCCTAAGGCCTCCATTTCTAATTTGTCGGTAAATCAATTAATTGCGGTTATGGGCTCCCCCTCGGGTGACATTGCTAAAATTAATTGTAGGAAATTACCAGGACAAATTTCTAAAAGTAGACGGTTAGAGGAAATCTTATGAGAGCGTACGGGCTTCCCCTCGGATGACGTATAATCAAATTTGACGACCTTAGGACCGAGAAATGGGATTCACTTAGAATGCGATTAAATTTATTAACCCCCCTCGGGGTCCCTGAATTCTATTGCATGGCCAAATGGAGACCGACTATTAATTTCGTTCGTCATGAATTTGGTTTTGACTTATGGAAATTAATGGGCCTTAGAAAAGCCCTTCTCTTACAAAATGCGAGTTTGTAGGGCGACCCTCGTAGCATGCATTCTCACAAGGTGTAATAGATGTCGGTGGATTTAAGTTAATGTTGTTTTGAGGATATCAATATTAACAGTTAAATTCAAAAGTGTTTAATCTGTAAAATTTATTTGCATGATTCTCAGGATATTCATCATGTCATTCAATCCGTTGTCTGTCATTCTAAAAGAAAATCAACTTACTGGTCCTAATTACATTGATTGAAAGAGGAACTTAGACATAGTGTTGACTGCTGAGGGTTATAAGTTTGCTATCACTGATGCTTGCCCGGCGGTGCCGGCGGCTGATGCTCCTGAGCAGGAGAAAGAGGAGTATGCTCGGTGGAAGAAGGCTGATGAGATGGCGAAGTGTTACATTCTGGCTTCTATGTCGAATGTTCTTCAACATCAGCATCAGTCTAAGGACACTACAGCAGATATACTTCTCAATCTCAAGGATTTGTTCGGACATCAGTCTAGGGCTGCTAGGCAAGAGGCTTTGATTGCTCTGATGAGTACGCGCATGGCCGAGGGCACACCCGTAAGGGAGCATGCTCTCAGGGTTATGGCGCAGCTCAATGAGCTTGAGGTTATGAGAGGTTATATTGACGGGGAAACCCAGGTTGATATTATGCTCCAATCTCTGCCGAAGAGCTTTGATCAGTTCCGGTTGAACTACAACATGCACAAGATGCATATGGCTCTTCCAGAACTGCTTGCAGAGCTACAGTCGGCGGAGGCCTCATTCACTCAAGCACCTCAGGTGCTAGTCGCCGAGCAGGCTGGACCTTCAAGGCCTCACAAGGGCAGGAAGAGAAAGAAGTCTGCAGGAAAGGCAAAAGCACAGGATGCTCCAGTTTACCCACGACCGACTCCTCAGGCTGTGGCAAAGAAACCGAAAGGAAGATCCACAAGTGCAATAAGTCAGGACACTGGAAGGTCGATTGCCCTCTCCTCAAGAAAGGTAACTCTCTCGTTGCTGTCGTAGAAACATGTTTAGCGGTTGTATCTACCAGAACCTGGTGTGTAGATACTGGAGCCACTGATCATGTCTGCAATTCTTTGCAGGGGTTCCAGGAAACCAAACGACTTAGGGAGGGAGAGATCACCGTCTACATGGGCAATGCTACGAAAGTGGCGGCTGTTGCAGTGGGAGACGTTACTTTATCGTTTGATAGTAGTAGTTTGGTTTTGAGAAATTGCCTTTATGTTCCTAGTTTTAGAAAGAATCTTGTTTCAGTTTCTAAACTTGTTATGGATGGTTTTTCAGTTTCGTTTGATGACATGGTTATTATTCGTTTTGAAAATCATTTCATATGTAGTGGTTCATTAGTTGGCAATTTATATGTTCTCAAACCGAACTCTCCCACAGTGCAACATAATGAATTGAATAATGTCATAACTACATCTAAAAAGAGGAAGAAGTATTCGCAGATGAATCAAGCATATATGGGGCACCTTAGACTTGGGCACATCAACCTTAGGAGGATTCAAAAGTTAGTGGCCAGTGGACATCTCGGTCCATTGGAAGAGCACTATCCAACTTGCGAATCATGCCTGGAAGGTAAGATGGCCAAGAGGCCGTTTACGGCAAAGGGGTATAGGAGCCAAGAAGTGCTAGGATTGATTCATTCTGATTTGTGTGGTCCTATGTCGATCCAGGCTAGAGGAGGTTTCGAGTACTATGTGTCTTTCATAGATGATTACTCGAGATTTGGGTACGTTTATCTGTTGCACCGCAAGTCCGAATGCTTTGAGAAATTCAAGGAGTATCGGGCAGTTGTGGAGAAGCTTCATGGTAAATGTATCAAGTCACTTCGTTCTGATCGAGGTGGCGAATACCTTTTTGGAGAGTTCAGGACATACTTATCGGAAGCTGGGATTGAATCCCAACTGACTGCACCCGGCACGCCCCAGCAGAATGGGGTTGCAGAGCGAAGAAATAGGACTCTTATGGAGATGGTTAGGTCTATGATGAGTTATTCGAGGTTACCAGATTCGTTCTGGGGTTTGGCATTGGAAACGGCATCGTATATTCTGAACATGGTTCCGTCGAAGTCAGTTGACACTACCCCTTATGAGATGTGGAAAGGGCGCAAGCCCAGTTTCTCACAGTTTCGAGTTTGGGGTAGTCCTGCACACGTGTTAGTGCAGGAACCTGGCAAGTTGGAGAAACGTTCGGAAGCACGAGTTTTCATAGGCTATCCCAAGGGAACGAAAGGTGGATTATTTTATAGTCCCGAGGATCAGAAGGTGATCGTTTCGACGAATGCTAGATTCTTGGAAGAAGACTATATTATGAATCATAAGCCCGCGAGTAGACTAGTCTTAGAGGAGTTAAGGGGTGAGATCGATGGTTCCCCACCGAGTGCGCAAACAAGATTCTTTCTAAAACTAGGAACATAAAGGCAATTTCTCAAAACCAAACTACTACTATCAAACGATAAAGTAACGTCTCCCACTGCAACAGCCGACACTTTCGTAGCATTGCCCATGTAGACGGTGATCTCTCCCTCCCTAAGTCGCTTGGTTTACTGGAACCCCTGCAAAGAATTGCAGACATGATCAGTGGCTCCAGTATCTACACACCAGGTTCTGGTAGATACAACCGCTAAACATGTTTCTACGACATCAACGAGAGAGTTACCTTTCTTGAGGAGAGGGCAATCGACCTTCCAGTGTCCTGACTTATTGCACTTGTGGCATCTTCCTTTCGGTTTCTTTGCCACAGCCTGAGGAGTCGGTCGTGGGTAAACCATCGATCTCCTTATATACTGAAAGCTTGGCTTTGCATGATATTACACATTTACCCTTTATGAATGAGAATCATGTTAGATTAAACAAGTTCTACGTTCTGTTGTTCTGCACTTAGATAGGGTGGGTCGAAATCGGGTGAACCGAAGATCACTCTGTCAGTTACTTGCGAACAAGAATAGTTGTTCACAACCTAGATGGACATGAACACCCCATCCGAACGGTTGTAGTGTCAACTGTACAGTTGGTCTTGCCTGATTAGTTGCACTAGTACATTTATGTATTGAACAGGATCCCAGAGAGGAGAAGTTCATTTTATAATGATCGTCGTAAATGAACTAGGCCTCGGTTAATTACTGCGTTCTCTTAACTCGTAAGATATTAAACAGGCAGATATATATAATTTATATTACTTTGATTCACATGGGTGAGGTTCAGTTCGCCGGATTCATATTCCTACTGTTTTAGGTAATATTATTATATATAGGATGTGCTGTTAGGATATTTACGGTCACCATGTGCGTTAGTTTGATGATGTCCCCGGAGTGAGTTCATGAAGGATTGTTATGCTAAACCCTGCAGGTGGATTAAGTTCCGGCATAATAAGAATGTGATGAACGAGCGCTAGCTTCGGTGAAATAATGATAAATTAATTAATTCTTGATTGTCAGTAATCGAATTAATTAATGGACATTATATCTTAAACGTGGGGAGGTAAATCGATTAATTATTATTGGAGTCTCAAATGTAATTTGGGCTAGGAAGAGGGAGTGCAATAATATAATGTTGGTGGCCCATTAATATTATTTAATTAATTAGAGGAGTGGGTTTGGCCCACAGTTAGTCTAATTAATTATGGAGCCCTTTTCCTAATCTCCTTAGGGTCCCTACTTTAGCTCTATATATACATCATTAAGCTCATGAGAAGAGAATAGAAGTCTCATTCTCACGTGAAACACGCCTCTCTCTCTAGATCTCATTCGAGCTTTATCTTCTTCTTGTTGCTCCACTGGTACAAGTTGAAGAAGGGTGTATTGAGTAATACAGTAGAAGATCTGTAGGTAAAACGAGACGAAATATATTTTGACTTACAGAACTAACCGGAAGTCCGATTGAGAGGGACAGTATACCCAGACGACCGTCTCGACGAGAGCTTTCCATCGCCGCCGACGTCGCCGGAATTCGACGCCGCATGCGCCCCCACGTGCCGCCGGAAGGTGCCAGGCAGCAAAATCTCGTTTTGATCTGTTTGCATCCGTTTGATCCAGTTTTGATCTGATCTTGTTCGCGCAACCCAAGATGTGATTTGCGGTCAATCAATTGCGGTCAACCGTTCGTGGTCAACCAGATCTACATAAATTTTAAGCCGTAAGTTCTCTACGTCAAACCTTTAGATCCGCTGCGCATAGGTTTACGTTTGCTATTGAATTCGTGACTTGTACATAACGAGATCCTCACAGATCCCAACAATAACTACATCTAAAAAGAGGAAGAAGTCTTCGCAGATGAATCAAACATATCTGTGGCACCTTAGACTTGGGCACATCAACCTTAGGAGGATTCAAAAGTTAGTGGCCAGTGGACATCTCGGTCCATTGGAAGAGCACTATCCAACTAGCGAATCATGCCTGGAAGGTAAGATGGCCAAGAGGCCGTTTACGGCAAAGGGGTATAGGAGCCAAGAAGTGCTAGGATTGATTCATTCTGATTTGTGTGGTCCTATGTCGATCCAGGCTAGAGGAGGTTTCGAGTACTATGTGTCTTTCATAGATGATTACTCGAGATTTGGGTACGTTTATCTGTTGCACCGCAAGTCCGAATGCTTTGAGAAATTCAAGGAGTATCGGGCAGTTGTGGAGAAGCTTCATAAATGTATCAAGTCACTTCGTTCTGATCGAGGTGGCGAATACCTTTTTGGAGAGTTCAGGACATACTTATCGGAAGCTGGGATTGAATCCCAACTGACTGCACCCGGCACGCCCCAGCAGAATGGGGTTGCAGAGCGAAGAAATAGGACTCTTATGGAGATGGTTAGGTCTATGATGAGTTATTCGAGGTTACCAGATTCGTTCTGGGGTTTGGCATTGAAAACGGCATCGTATATTCTGAACATGGTTCCGTCGAAGTCAGTTGACACTACCCCTTATGAGATGTGGAAAGGGCGCAAGCCCAGTTTCCCGCAGTTTCGAGTTTGGGGTAGTCCTGCACACGTGTTAGTGCAGGAACCTGGCAAGTTGGAGAAACGTTCGGAAGCACGAGTTTTCGTAGGCTATCCCAAGGGAACGAAAGGTGGATTATTTTATAGTCCCGAGGATCAGAAGGTGATCGTTTCGATGAACGCTAGATTCTTGGAAGAAGACTATATTATGAATCATAAGCCCGCGAGTAGACTAGTCTTAGAGGAGTTAAGGGGTGAGATCGATGGTTCCCCACCGAGTGCGCAAGTAGATACATCACATAATACTGCAACACAACACACTGAGAGTGTACCAGTGCAGACAGTGCCTCGTCGCAGTGGGAGGGTTTCTCATTTACCCGACCGATGGATATGTCTTGGAGAGTCGTCAGACTCAGTTCCAGGAGGCCTAGAATCGGACCCAAGAACTTACGATGAGGCACTCCAAGATAAAGATGCAGATTCATGGAATGTTGCAATGAAAGTTGAAATGGGGTCAATGGACTCTAATCAGGTCTGGGATCTTGTAGAACCACCCGATGGGGTACGACCCATTGGATGTAAGTGGATCTATAAGAGAAAGAGAGGATTGGATGGGAAGGTGCAAACCTTTAAGGCTAGGCTTGTTGCGAAAGGTTATACCCAGATCGAGGGTATTGATTATGATGAGACCTTTTCGCCAGTAGCTATGCTTAAGTCCATTCGGATTCTCTTGGCTGTAGCCGCTCATATGGACTATGAGGTCTGGCAGATGGATGTCAAGACAGCTTTCCTTAATGGGAACCTGCAGGAAAACATCTATATGCAGCAACCAGAGGCATTCATTGTTGAAGGTCGTGAGCATCTAGTGTGTAAGCTTAATCGGTCTATTTATGGACTGAAGCAAGCTTCGAGATCTTGGAACATCCGTTTTGATGAGGTGATCCAGTCGTACGGGTTCACTCAATGTCCGGATGAGCACTGTGTTTACAAGAAAATCAGTGGGAGCGTGGTGGTGTTTCTTGTGCTTTACGTAGATGACATACTGCTTATTGGAAACAGTAAGAAGGAGTTATCAGACGTAAAGGTGTGGTTGTCTAAGCAGTTTGATATGAAGGACTTAGGTGAAGCAGGACACATTCTTGGTATTAGGCTCATTAGAGACCGTAAGAAGAGAATGTTGTGCTTATCCCAGTCTTCATACATAGATACTGTCTTTGCCAGATTCAGCATGCAGGATTATAAGAAAGGTATGTTACCTTTCAGACATGGAATACCTCTATCTAAGGAGATGTCTCCTAAGGCGTCTAAGGAGATAGAGGAGATGAAGACAGTTCCTTATGCTTCGGCAGTAGGAAGTCTCATGTATGCTATGCTATGCACTAGGCCAGATATTAGCTACGCCGTTGGCATGGTAGCTAGATATCAAAGTAATCCAGGACGGGAACATTGGTCTGCGGTGAAGCATATACTCAAGTACCTGAGAAGGACTAAGGAGTACATGTTAGTTTACCGTGCAGGCAGCTTGTTACCTCTGGGTTACAGTGATTCCGATTTCCAGTCAGATAAGGATGAAAGTAAGTCAACCTCAGGTTATGTGTTTACCTTGGGAAGTGGAGCCATTTCATGGAGGAGTGCTAAGCAGAAATGCGTGGCAGACTCCACCATGGAAGCCGAGTACATAGCAGCCTCAGAGGCAGCGAAAGAGGCAGTTTGGCTCAGGAACTTCTTAGTGGACTTAGAGGTTATACCGAGTTTGCCACGTGGTATCACCGTGTACTGTGATAACAGTGGAGCAGTAGCGAACTCAAAAGAACCTCGAGCCCACAGGGCAAGCAAACACATAGAGCGCAAATACCATCTGATTCGGGATATCGTTGGTAGAGGAGACGTTGATGTTGCCAAGATTGCGTCAGAGGACAACCTAGCTGATCCTTTCACGAAGAGTTTGCCGGGGAAGGTCTTCGTCAAACACGTGGAAGGAATGGGAGTCATGAGCATGGCAATAGGATCGACATAGGTCTTTTAGAATAACGGATTGATAGGACTATACTGTAAAAGCGAAAGCTTTAAGTATAAGTGGGAGATTGTTAGTGTTATATACTGAAAGCTTGGCTTTGCATGTTATTACACATTTACCCTTTATGAATGAGAATCATGTTAGATTAAACAAGTTCTACGTTCTGTTGTTCTGCACTTAGATAGGGTGGGTCGTCATCGGGCGAACCGAAGATCACTCTATCAGTCACTTGCGAACAAGAATAGTTGTTCACAACCTAGATGGACATGAACACCCCATCCGAACGGTTGTAGTGTCAACTGTACAGTTTGTCTTGACTGATTAGTTGCACTAGTACATTTATGTATTGAACAGGATCCCAGAGAGGAGAAGTTCATTTTATACTGATCGTCGTAAATGAACTAGGCCTCGGTTAATTACTGCGTTCTCTTAACCCGTAAGATATTAAACAGGCAGATATATATAATATATATTACTTTGATTCACATGGGTGAGGTTCAGTTCGCTGGATTAATATTCCTACTGTTTTGGGTAATATTATTATATATAGGATGTGCTGTTAGGATATTTACGGTCACCATGTGCGTTAGTTTGATGATGTCCCCGGAGTGAGTTCATGAAGGATTGTTATGCTAAACCCTGCAGGTGGATTAAATTCCGGCATAATAAGAATGTGATGAACGAGCGCTAGCTTCGGTGAAATAATAATAAATTAATTAATTCTTGATTGTCAGTAATCGAATTAATTAATGGACATTATATCTTAAACGTGGGGAGGTAAATCGAGTAATTATTATTGGAGTCTCAAATGTAATTTGGGCTAGGGAAAGGGAGTGCAATAATATAATGTTGGTGGTCCATTAATATTATTTAATTAATTAGAGGAGTGGGTTTGGCCCACAGTTAGTCTAATTAATTAAGGAGCCCTTTTCCTAATCTCCTTAGGGTCCCTACTGTAGCTCTATATATACATCATTAAGCTCATGAGAAGAGAACAGAAGTCACATTCTCACGTGAAACACGCCTCTCTCTCTAGATCTCATTCGAGCTTTATCTTCTTCTTGTTGCTCCACTGGTACAAGTTGAAGAAGGGTGTATTGAGTAATACAGTAGAAGATCTGTAGGTAAAATGAGACGAAATATATTTTGACCTACAGAACTAACCGGAATTCCGATTGAGACGTACAGTATACCCAGACGACCGTCTCGACGATAGCTTTCCACCGCCACCGACGTCGCTGGAATCCGACGCCGCACGCGCCCTCACGCGCCGCCGGAAGGTGTCTGGCAGCGAAATTTCGTTTTGATCTGTTTGCATCCGTTTGATCCAGTTTTGATCTGATCTTGTTCGTGCAACCCAAGACGCATGTTGCAGTCAATCAATTGCGGTCAACCGTTCATGGTCAACCAGATCTACATAAATTTTAAGCCGTAAGTTCTCTACGTCAAACCTTTAGATCCGCTACGCATAGGTTTACGTTTACTATTGAATTCGTGATTTGTACATAACGAGATCCTCACTGATCCCAACAGGCCATTCCAAGTAATGGATGTGATAGACATGTCAACAGTCGCAAGAGCTACCGGACATAGTCCGCCTGTGGCGAGGCTTAGTCGTGCCACCTAAAGAATGAATGTGGCAGAAAGATCGAATAGCAGGGAAGACAGTCCGTCGTGTCGTGCACTGCGTGGCTCTGGTCCTCGTGGACTACCTACCTCGGTAGGTGCTCGTAGCCTGCGTGTCATCTGGCTAGGCAGTCTGACCAAGAGCGGCGCTAACGCGTTGCCCTATCTCCGGTGCTGTCTCCTGTCTGTCATAGTGAACGAAGGCACTAGATGCGAAACTCTCGCACGAGACGTCATGTTGGGCGCGGTTAAGACCGCATGCTTGCTCAGGGATGGGAGAAAGAGAGGATCCAACATGCGGAGCACTAATGTGCTCGCCGCCAGATGGTGGGTGGGGGCTGGCTATGTGCTCAGTCGAGCTCCTGATCTTTGCAGAGGGAATATGGGCCGACTCATCTCCTTTCGGGGGAGCGGGGCCGGCAGTGGCCCTCAAATCCAGAGAGCGGTCGAGCTAGATGCACGCACGGTCAAAGGAGCAGCGTCGCGTGCACCGTCATCAGATAGGTGGATGGGCTCGCCCGTGGCCGAGGCGCCCGACTAGTCCATATCGTCGACAAGGAGGTCGTCGTCGTCAAGAAGCATGAGGTCCATAATCCTAGGTGGACCACTAGTGAAAGGAATGGCCCCGTTCTCTTCCTGTGGGGAGAGAATAGCAAAATACGAATTGTTGGCCTTAAAGGCCGACTGGAGGGTCTGTCTGGGAAGAAAGCCCGTGGACTTGGGGTTTGGCCCAACTATGGCCGACTGCTTAGGCTGGTTAGGGTGAGCATCCTTCCCAGTTCGGACAGTGGCGTCAATCACAGCCTTGTCCTTATCCTTAGATCCCTTCGGGGTCTCGGGCTCACAGAGAGGGCTGCCCCGCGCCCAGCGCACCCAGCGAGCCCACCAGCGACCAGACCAGCACAGCCAGCACCTGTGTGCGTCCAGCCACGGCCAGCAAGCCAGCCCGCGCCTGTGTCGAGTCCGCGACCGTCGTTTTTTATTTTTCTCGAACCCTTTGACTGTTTTTTGACCCGTTGACCTCGTTTTTCATGCGGAGACTATTTTTGATGTTTTGAAATGATTTTTCCAAGTCTAGCCTTCAAATCAAAAAAGTTCCAAATTCCACAAAATTCCACGAACTACTTAGTCGATAGTGTTCGACTAAGTATGAATTCTCAAGATTATTTCTAAGTGTCAAGAAAATGTATTTATGAAATTATCTTGATTAAATGTAGGTGTCTGAAGAGCCGAGTTCTCAACCTACTCCACAGTCCGAGTTTTTCTTACTGCTTAATTGACAAGGTGGGTTTATTTAATTTCTATGCCTTAAGTTCTTTATAATTGTTGGATGGTATGATCAATGTATGTGTGTGAACCATGTAACCTATCGTTGGATGCGGTATCGACCTTCGATATGGTATCTGAAGCCGTCGTGTGCGGTTATCGACCTTCGACGGTGCCTATTATAAGGCAGTCTCCCTTTAACATGTCGTTGTGTGCGGTTATCGACCTTCAACATGTACTCTCATTGTTGTGTGCGGTTATCGACCTTCAATGCCTTTATAGGTGTGCACATGAGTATTATATAATGATTTGAAGATGTGATATTATGATTGATTCATGTTCATGCTGCGAGTGTACTATCTGTTATTACTTGATTTATGTCATAGCGGTGAGCTAGTGGATTGCTCACCCCCATCCCCCCGTCCCCCCCTTTCTGGTTGAGCTGGTGGCAGTGGCGAAAGACGAGCGAGTGGGGTCATTATTGCATGTCTATTGAGCTGTTCATGCTTCCGTGTTGTGGATATTGTTTTGATTATGATGTCAACATGCTACATTGTTTGGGAAATACAAATGAATTATAAAACGGGTGCACCTCTCTTGTGATTGAACTAAAATATGATGTTATGATTATGCATGGTTGTGAGGAAATGAAGATGATGTTATGATTATGTATGACTGCGAGGATATGGATATGATGATATTTATCTTGTGTGTATATGATGGATATCAGGAAGGAAGTTCCCATAGGCTCAGATATGGCTTGAGTTATATGATGATTGAATGATTTAATTGAGTAGTACCTGTTAATAGTTTTCGAAAAGAAAAATGAATTTGAAAAATTAACGCTGATTTTTTGAAAAGAAAAATGAATTTGAAAAATTAACTCTGATTTTTTGAAAACTCAGGATTTCCCTTATAAAAATAACGAGGCGTTACACGGGGAGAGCAATAATATTACTCTAGTTGAATGTTTTATTATTTAATTCAATAATTGGGATAGGAATTAATTAAATCTTCATTTATTTAGTTCCCTTGGAAGAAGAATATTCCTTCTAGAATATTACCAAATGTTAGGAGACTTGAGAGCCTTCTAGAAGGGGTAATTAAGGTTAGAAGAAATTAGGTCTTCTAGAAGGGAAATGAGTTGGAGAATAAATAGGTTTCCTAACCCTAGTTGGATAAGCTCATATTTAGCACCTTCTTAGGGTACCTAATGTAGCCTATGAATACACTAAGTCCCCTAGCCTCATGAGATTGACGAACACGTTTGTTTCTACACGTATGGGCTGATATATATTTTCGGTCAAAATTGTGAAAGAAAAAAAAGTTTTTTCTTCTAGAGAAAATTTGACTAAAACCGAGAGGTCTTAGAAAAAGAAAAACGAGAGGCTTTGGAAAATTCAATAAATAGCTCCACCAAGATTTATTGGAGATCGTGTAAGGTCATACAATAGAAGATTCACAGTCATTTATTCGTATTCCGACGAGTTTATAAGAATCTCGTGCAATATATCTGATCCCGTAATATACAGGGTTGTTGTCTGATGGCCACCAAACTTGATGAGGATGATCATCGACGAATATCACGCAAACCGGCATCACAGGCGCACCGGATGGAGCTTAGATGAACGTCCGACAAGTCGCCTAAAACAGCCAGTCCGCGCCCAGGTGTCCAAGCATGCGCCCAGGCCCAGGCGTCCTTCACGCAGCCCGCAGAGTGCAAGCCCAGTTCGCGTGCACGAAGTCCAGACGTGAAGCCCGCGAGATCCAGCCTTCAGCCCAAGTGTTGCAGGCCCAGACAAATGGCCCAATACGCCAGGCCCACTTCGCGTGATGTTCAGCGGATAAGAGAAAAAGCACACGGGTCGTGCGGCCCGCATTTTAGCCCGCGCGTCTCACAGCTCCGCATGTGAGGGACCCGATTCCAGCCCGCGAGCAACCCAGTGTCGCAGCGTGTCTCCCAGGCCAAATAGCATCTTGTTCGTGGCCCATCAAGCTCCAGCGCGACCCAGTGAAGCGTCCCCGGCCCAGAAGTTGTTCAAATGAGCCCAATAAGGTTAAACCGATCCAGACGCGGCCAACAAGCTCAAAACCATCCCAGTTGGGTCCAGCCGCCTCAGTTCATTCCCAAGGCGATTTCCGAGTGGTCCTAAAGTCCGAGGCGATGCGACGAGCCTGACGAACAACCGGAGACGCATTGATGAGGCCAAGTCTGGCTGCCCAATGAACTTTGCGGTTCAGACGATCTCCTATAGAGAAAATCAGAAACGTCTCAGAGTAGGCAAAAATTTTAAATCGTAAGTCTTAATCCTAACTACATATTCCCTTGCGTTAAGATTTATTTTTTAGTAGATTCGAATGTGCACATTGTCGACGTTCCTAATAGATCCCAACACAACTGTGGTGGTGGTGGTCTATGCCTTAGAATATTTTGAAAAACAATTATGTTGCCATGTAAGATGTGAACATGTTTTGTGAACTATGTGTGATGTGAGCATGTATTCGACATAGGTCGTTAGCTTCCGCATTACCAGACATCCTTTGAGATTATAAGACTTATGCCTATGCATGTTGTTTATTTGTCTAGTAAAGGAAAAGAAAAGAAAGCAAGCTTTCAAAAATAAAGAGAAAAGTAAGCACGTAATAAGTAAAGTAGCATCCAGCGAGTAAGTTAAAAGTGTTTTCGAAAAATAAGTAAGTGTTTTCAAATAAAAAGAAAAATTTTACTCTAATTTTTATTAGTACAATAGCAGTTAGGCGTGGTGTTACAATATCTCCATTGAATATATCATATTTATTGGGGATACTATTGAAAAAATAAATTTAATATATTAATAGTATTATTATTTGATGGCCGAATGAAATTAAGAATTATAAGTTTCACATTAGAAATATCTATATACATCAAACAATGCTTAAAAAAATATGATTTTTGTTATATCCCCTCTTAATATAATTTCAAAACGTGCTGAGCCTAAATGGCTATCTCGCACGCTTCGGAAGCTTATTTGGCAACATTACATGCTTCGAATTTTAGTTCGGATACATTCCCTAATTGTTTAAAATAAAATACTTAATAAATAGGATTTGGATGAACACTATGCTAAATAAATTATTTAGATAGAATTTTTGCTTAATCCGATCCCTCTAACTTCAAAATAAATAGAATTCTTGTATGCCGTGTAAATCCTCAAACTCCAAAATAAATAGGATTCTTATCTTATATGTCGTGTAAATAGGATTTTTTGCTTAATATTATGATAAAAAAATTAGACGTAATTCACGAAATGCCAAAAAAAAAAATAAATAGGATTTTTCGCTTAATATTATAATAAAAAATTTAGACGTAATTCACGAAATACCAAAATAAAAAATTTAGCTTTGTTTATCATTTTATTTATATAATTAATGTAAACAATAACTTTTTTGTATAGTTTGAATTAAAAACAAAATACTATAATTTTACAAAAATAAATTGGACAACCACTTGCATATTATATCTTTTCAATCCAACCATGGTAAATAAATTATTTAAATCTTTTTAGAATATCTATAAAACTACATTGAAATAGTCCTAGAATATTCCATGATCTTTCTAATATATTTTAAAGAGTTGAAATAAAAATAAAATAAATTTAATGAAGGTAAATAAATTATTTAAATCTTTTTAGCATATCTATAAAACTACATTGAAATAGTTATAGAATATTACATGATCTTTCTAATATATTTTAAAAAGTTGAAATAGTTATACAACAACATGTGTTTTTCTATTATTTTATGTTTTATATTTTTTTTTCAAACAACCCGTGTAGTACACGGGTGTCGTACTAGTATTATTTAATAAAGAAAAATGAGTAAATAAGATAATACAGTCAAATATCACAACTAAAATTATGGCAATTGATATTAATTAAAATAACTTACTAAACATATAATTGAATATTAATACACTAATCATATATGTTGAAAACATTAACGAAAGAAATAATATAGATAAATAAATAAAAAAAATATTTACCGTGAAAAGCTTTTGTTGCATAAGCAACTAAAGTTACTACAATTCAAATTTAATTATTATTATTTTTTTTTTTGGCCAAAACGATAGAGATCATATGTATAACAACCGAGTTCGACTACAAGAGGCAATATCCTACTCGAAGAAGGAAAAACTAAGAGGTACTACACAAAGTACCTAAAACCTCAACAAGGAACAAAAACCAAAACGACTGAAAAAGAAGTTATGCCACCCTCCACTGCCAAAGGCCTAGCTAGCAACCATAACTCCCAAAAGTAAGAAGAAAGAAAAAGACTAGAACTAAAGAAACAAAAACTAGAATAGCAACAACTATCTAACTATAGGAGCTAGCAGAGGATCCAGCTGCTTCTGAAGCTTCCATCTAGAATTATAAGAAAGGAAAATAAATTTTATGCGTTAAACATTAGTTAGTTAAAAATCAAATATGCAAAATATGAATTGTTAAAAAAATTATAAGATCAAGATATCAATAATTTTAAAAGTACATATAAGTAATTTGTATACAAACATCATATTTAAGATCTTAGATTTTTTTTATATTTTATAAACTTATAAATAGTAAGATTTATATATTAAATAGTTAATACCTATAAAATAAATTAAAAAATATTTAAATAAATATTATATTATTATTGACTTGATATACAGTGTCGGATAGATTTAGCATGTTATCTTAAATAATTTAATATATTTAAATAATAAAATATTAATTTAGAGTATATCCCATGCATATCAATGCTAGTGTAAAGAAAACTTGAGTGTGAACTACCAACTGTGCAATGTTTGAAATACCAAACCGTACTGATCGGTATTATCGGTAATACCGGATACCCGTGGTCCGACCAGTACGATTGCTCTCTAAATACAGTTTTTTGTCCAAAATACCACCTTATGTCGGTTTCATACCCAAAAATACCAACTAAAATACCGGTCAAAATACTAATTTATAACGATTAAAAATAATATATTTTTATTAATTTATTTATATAAATTGAAAGTACTACACTTAATATTAATATTATTTACATTGTAATTAAATTTTAATTAGTTTTAGTATTTATTAAAATTAATTTTATATACATTATTTATATTTTAACAATAAATTAATTTTTTATTAATTAAAATCATCGCACTGGTGGCTCATCCCGTATGGTTGCCATATTTAAAACAGTGCAACTAGAATAAGACAATCACACAACTTCCTATTAGTATATTAGACTATTGTNTCCACTTTATACCATAAATTCGGACCTTTATTTTTTTTTTTTTTGCCAAAACGATAGGGATTTTATATAATAAACGCACAAATGTGCAACGATACAACTTGGAACACAGCCCACAGCTGAAAAAAATAGGAGGACAGGTCTGACGACTGCCTAGAAGCCCGACTCTAGCACTTTTGTACTCAAACCCTAAGGGCTCATTTACTTTTAGGGTGGGTTTGGTAGCCTTGATAAGGGATGATTTTAATTTGTTTGGTTGGAACCCTGGAGCCCGAAATAAGACCGAAGCCCGGTCAATTTGAACTCATTTCTTTTGATAATAAATCCCGTGTCCTTTGTGGGATACCTTTTCCATCCATCTGCCCCTATTTTCACATTTACTTTTTTGTCCCTTTCCAAATACATTTTTTATGTTTATGCGTTCATTTCACTTTTTTCATCTAAAACCTAGGGTTTCTCTCTCATTTCTTTCTTCACCCCTGTTAAGAAGGCGAGTGGACGGCGCAGCTCACACACGGTTTTGTAACAATAAATCGCTACCTGAGAAAAGGCGAAGGCTAGTGGAATCACTGGTATGTAGATTTCGGTCCATTTGGGATGATTTTGCTGTTCTTTCGGGTGTGTCTCGGTAATGAGATGCGTGTTTGCATAATACTTGTGTTCTGCTTTCCCGTTTGTGTACTAGCTATAGTCGTCTCAAATGAACTGAATATAGTGTGGCTGGATAATTGTGTGTTAATAATTTCTGTATAAATGAGTTCATATTTTAGCTTTCAAGTTGGTTTTTTTTTTTTTTTATTTTTTTTTTTTTGAAGCCAATGTTAGTAAGAAATGGTAAAGAATCAATAAAAGGAAAATATGTTTTATTTATTTCTGATGTTTGTGCTGCTGCTTTGTGTTTTTTAACAGGGTTCAGTTTATATTTTCTTCTGTATATGCTCTCTTTTTTCGAATTCTCTCTTGAGTTCATCTGATTTTCTTATTTTGTGTATGTTTTTTCGTCATGTTGATCAATAAAACGAAAATATGTTTATTTATTTCTGATGTTTGTGCTGCTGCTTTGTGTTTTTTAACAGGATTCAGTTTATTTTTATCTGTATATGCTCTCTTTTTTTAGATTTTTCTCTTGAGTTCAGCTGATTTTCTTATTTTGTGTAAGTTTTACACAAAATTTTCTCTAAGAATTACTTATTGTATCATGTAAACATTGTTTGAGTTTTGGTATTCAGACTTTTTGTAGTCGTTTATTTACATTATTTACTTCCAGATTTTGTTGTTGAACGCAATGACCGAGTTATATAGGAGAAAGACTGAACTTCTCATTTTAATTGAAGAAATCATGAATATGACTACCTTTTTCATGAATATGGTTGTTGCCATACGTGCGAAACAAAACGATGATAGGGGTGAATTAATTTCCAAGCGCATGAAGTATACAATGTCCAGTAGGATTCCGAAACAAGTAGAACACTTAAACTGTTTGGTTGCAATGAATGAGGTAGATTGTTTAGAAACTTGAAGATGACGAAGGGAGCCTTTGCAAGGCTTTGTTACCTTCTCCGTACCGCTGGTGGATTATCCGATTCCAAGTACGTGTTTGTTACGGAGAAGGTATCTCTCTTTCTATCTATTATAGCTCATCATAAGAAGATCAGAGTGGTTAAATTTGACTTCAAGAGGTCTAGTCAAACTGTAAGTATCTATGTACATGAGGTGCTTTTGGCGGTTTTGCGTCTGCATGACATGCTGTTAGTGAAACCAGAACCAGTTGATGATTCATACAACAATAACAACAGATGGAAGTGGTTCAAGGTATTTTCAATTTCATAAAATACAAAGCCAATTTTATGACGAGAAGATGAGTAAAAAAATCAAAGAGAAGCAATAAAAGTTTATTTCATCTTCTTTTATAAAGTAACAAAAATATGTTTTTTTTAATAGGGGTGTCTAGGTGCTTTAGATGGAACGCATATCAAAGTGACAGTTCTTGAAATAGATAAACCGCGGTATCGAACGAGAAAGGGTGAAGTTGCAGTGAATGTACTAGGCGTAGTAGATCGAAATCTTAATTTCGTGTATGTGTTGTGCGGTTGGGAAGGGTCTGCGGCCGATTGCCGTGTGCTAAAGGATGCAATTCATAAAACAAGAGGACTGAAAATTCCGAGAGGTATTGAAAATAAATTTTCCAAGGCATTAAAAACTAATTAAAATCAAGTAATTAATAAAATACTTCATATTTCTTGTACGTAACTACTACCTATGTGATAATGGTTATACAAATGGTGAAGGATTTTTGACCCCATACAAGAATGTCCGGTATCATTTGAAGGACTGGGGTGAAGGGAGACTCACACCACAAAACTCTCATGAGTTTTTCAACATGTGTCACTCCAAAGCAAGAAATGTAGTAGAGAGGTCATTTGGCATTTTTAAAAAAGGATGGGCGATCCTACGAAGTCCTAGTTTTTACAACATTAAAACTCAAAATAGAATGATAATGGCATGTGTACTTCTACATAATTTCATCCGTCGTGAACTTCCAATTGATCCTATTGAGGTAATGGTCGGAGAAGATGAGCAAAATGAAGTTGAAGAAGACCACGAACATGACCAACAACCGAATTTCATACAAGCTGTAGAGAACTCGAATGTGTGGTCTGTTTGGAGCGATGACTTAGCTAATTTCATGTTCAATGAGTGGAGATGTATTTAGTGTGCTAACCACATTAGGGTTTCATTATGATTTGCATTTTTATTTGTTCTTGCGGTAATGACATAAACTCTTTTCAACCTCATGGATAATGTTTGTAGTATGACACTTTGAATGTTGGAGTTTGTTTGATCTCTTTGAATGAATTGAATGTTTTCTTAACAATGATGTACTGCTCAATAGTAGTTGTTTTTATTCCTTGTTGTTGTTTGATAGTATATATCTTTCTTTTCAATCGTAGTTTTAACTGTAATACGGTTAATTAGCTGTAAATTTCATTTCATTGTTATGTCTTCATTCGTGGTTTCAATTTGTGTCTGTAGCAAACATCATACTGTTGGGCAAGGGAGCTCAAAACCTAGACAACCACGTCTTGAAAAAAGTAGACGCAGTTGGAGTAGACGAGAGGAAGAACTACTAATTTCAGCTCTTAAAGGAATCATAACAACAGGGTGGAAATCAGAAAATGGTTTTAAAGACTGGGTTCTTAAATGTTCTGGAGCGGGAGCTAGTCAAAGCATTACCCGATACTGATTTACGAGGCATGCCACACATCAACTCTAAAATTCATGTTTGGAAGAAAGATTACGGCAGTCTTTCTACAATGCTTTCCAGAACTGGGATGGGTTGGAATGAGTCTGAATGATGATTGAAGCATCTGATGAAGCATGGGCCGATTATATAAAGGTAAATTTTTTTTTCTTTGCATTACGAATCGAAGATTTTTATTAAGTATTCACTACGAGAGACATTATGATGCATTTTAGATTATAAAGTATAAATTGAGTTATTTGTGACATGCTTAGTTCTTACTGCTTTCTTGTTTTTGTTTTTTCATAGGTGGATGGTAACGCACGTAACATGCGTCATAAGAGGTGGCCTTACTACTATGATTGGATAGAGATATTTGGAAAAGACCGGGCAACCGGACAGGAGGCCGAGGACTTATTTGATGCAGTCAACAACATTAACATTTCTGCACCAACTCCTACTTTTAGCCAACCCAAAGACACTTCTGATTTGAAGTTGGATATGGATGAAGAGGTGAACGAGAGAATGTCCGAGAGCAATCCACCATCGTCAGCTGGAACAAAAAAGAGTACCGGGCGTAAGCGTAAATCAGGTGAAATGGTTGATCCTTTAGTTGAAGTAATGAAAAACTTTGCTGAGAACACAAATGCAAGGCTGGGGGAAATTGCAAAAAGAATCGGGTATGACTACGATGTTTCAAGTGCTCGTAAAGACATCTATTCGATTGTTTGTGGTATTGAAGGATTGACTCTAAAAGAACGGCTTATCGTGTCAAAAATGTTGGTAAAAAACACCGACGAGTTAGATTTATTCTTCAGCCTTGGAAAAGAAGCTCAAGAAGAATATGTTTTGATGAAATTGGGTGGAAATATTTAGTTATGTGTGACATGAAAACCTTGGTACCTTACCTATTATTTTGGGCTATGATATGTTGGCCATTGTATGGTTTATTATGTATGTGATCTTTTGGATGATTTAGCACGTTTAATATTTAGAATGGTAAGTATGACATTTATGCCAATGCGTGAAAGACTTGGTACATTGGCATTTAATTTGGGCTATGAACGGTGCCCATTGTACGGTTGATTATGTACTTGATGTTTTGGATGATTTATGACGTTTGCTATGAACTGTTTTGCTGTTTCATTCTTGGATTCTTGGTTTGCTGTGGAAAGGTTTTGTGCTTCTTTTAAGGTGAATTTTTGTGTACTGTGATTTTGAAATGAATTAAGCAGAAGCTTTTGCTTTTCATGGGGTTTCATTTTAGTTTATGAATTGCACTGTGTGTATTTTTTGTTAAGCAGGAGCTTTTGCTTTTCATTTAAGTTTATGAATTTGTGTTGAGTAGCTTTCAATATTTTGTTTTAATCTATTAAAGCTATGTTTAGTAGTAAAATTATATGTCCTCGATTTATATTTCTATCCCAGTATATGTGAAACTTTGCAATTGTGACATTGTTGTTACAGTTTGGACCTTTCTCTCTCTCTCTTTTTTTTTCTTTGCTTTATTTCTGTTGGAAATTTGAGCCACAAAACTTGAGCTTTAGGATCCCTATTGTTTAATTCATTACAACTTGTTTTTTCTTAAATTGTAACTTAGTATTTCTGAAACAAAGCTAAAAGTTTACAACCTGGGAGGCTAACTTTACAAGCTATTGAAGAAAAACAGAAATCTAAGTGGAATTTGAGACATACCTAAAAGTTCATATTTCATAAAAAAATTTGCCTCCATAATACAACAACTAACATAATACAGACGCAAACACATTCATAACCAAATCATGCTCTCTAAAAATCTCCCCTGAACACAAAACATTAAAAAAGAACACAGAGTTATGTTCCCCCTCCTAAAACAGTAAACTCATTCTAAAACAAGCACTGCGTAGAATACTTCTCAAAAAAATTATGGTACACACACACGCACACAAACACACATAAAATTTGATAGCCAAATGATGCAATCAAAGTAAAAAAAAAAAAAAAAAAAAAAAGACTTCAAATGTCAATATGAAAATATTTGACAAGGTATAAAAAAGAAATATTTGGTGATTTCTTTATTCAAATGATTACATAGTACATACCATAATGCAACAGTGAATCTACCCAACTTTCCAGAGAATTCCGCTAAGCAAAGAACCAAAGGACTAAGCTGGTTATTGAATGGAAAATACAAGAACATCCTAACGAGTACGATTAAAGATAAACCAAATAGTCATCCTAACGAGTACGATTAAAGATCAACCACCGAAATTTACGTGCATCACGGCCAGCTACATTTTGAATGGAGATGACGAAGCTGTTGAACTGTTTGGAATCTCATCGTCCACATCTTCTGTGTGCTTTTCCCAATCGTGTGCGGCCCAATGCTTCTTAAACTTACCCAAAACCTCCGAAGTAGAAGCGACTGTGGTTGGTGGCTTTTCAGGGTCAGCAAGTGACGATACACTAGTGGAGTCGGAGTTGTACCAACCAAGTTCGTAATGAAAAGCGTTGTTGGTGTTGTCCGAGTCGTTCTCAACAGCCAAGAGTGGCTGAGCATCATGCTCGTCGTTATCGTCTTCATCGCCTTCCTCCATGGTGTCATCTGAAATGTCAATCACTACTCTCGCGCACGGTTGAGGCACCATCTCTTCACCTTTTCCGAACAGGCATTCCAGCAAATCGAAAGTTGATTCACCATGTTCCATGTAGGCCATTCCGAGCTTCTCATTCTAGAAAAATCAATTTATGCCAAGGTAAATAAGAATATGAAACTACAAATCACTAAGGCATATAGAAATACCAAAATAGGTCAATCACACTTACTCTGATAATGTGTTCCCACGTAAAGTCACTAGCATAGACCTTATTATTCCCAGGATTGTAGGTTACACCACTTTGTTGAAGTATCCACTTGAAAACTTGATAGCGTCTATGAAGCTTGTGAATTTTATCTTGACAGAATTTTAAATCGAAGGTCTTACCAAATTTTTCCTTGATCACACCCATGGCACAGAGGATGGCGTGATGATTAGGCTTCCCCAATTGGAAGTTTCCTTCAACAACTTGTGCTACGAGTTCCTTCACAAAAAATTTCTCAACATCCCTTGTCCACTCACCCTTAAAAAAAACCCGTTCCTGCGAGATTGAAGAGTTGCGGGTACGTTTGGGAGCCATTTCAAAATGAATATGTGTTCTATATTTGTTAAGCAGATATTATAGAAATATTGTCTCTTTGATGTGCTTGAGCTCATATGTCCATACTCTATTTATAAGCAGATGAGTGCAACTTTAATCATTTATGACTTTGCAGGCATGCTTCAGTAATTTCATCACATGATTTTTGCAGCTGGATATATTCATTATTTTAATAATGTGATAAAGTTAATATTCACTTGATAT
>BKCP01006071.1:3322747-3335407 GCA_008636005.1 Striga asiatica | reverse complement strand
TCTGAAATGTCAATCACTACTCTCGCGCACGGTTGAGGCTCCATCTCTTCACCTTTTCCGAACAGGCATTCCAGCGAATCGAAAGTTGATTCACCATGTTCCATGTAGGCCATTCCGAGCTTCTCATTCTAGAAAAATCAATTTATGCCAAGGTAAATAAGAATATGAAACTACAAATCACTAAGGCATATAGAAATACCAAAATAGGTCAATCACACTTACTCGGATAATGTGTTCCCACGTAAAGTCACTAGCATAGACCTTATTATTCCCAGGATTGTAGGTTACACCACTTTGTTGAAGTATCCACTTGAAAACTTGATAGCGTCTATGAAGCTTGTGAATTTTATCTTGACAAAATTTTAAATCGAAGGTCTTACCAAATTTTTCGTTGATCACACCCATGGCACAGAGGATGGCGTGATGATTAGGCTTCCCCAGTTTGAAGTTTCCTTCAACAACTTGTGCTACGAGTTCCTTCACAAAAAATTTCACAACATCCTTTGTCCACTCACCCTTAAAAAAAACCCGCTCCTGCGAGATTGAAGAGTTGCAGGTACGTTTGGGAGCCATTTCAAAATGAATATGTGTTCTATATTTGTTAAGCAGATATTATAGAAATATTGTGTCTCTTTGATGTGCTTGAGCTCATATGTCCATACCCTATTTATAAGCAGAGGAGTGCAACTTTAATCATTTATGACTTCGCAGGCATGCTTCAGTAATTTCATCACATGATTTTTCCAGCTGGATATATTCATTATTTTAATAATGTGATAAAGTTAATATTCACTTGATGTCTGTGTTAGGACAACTCAATGGCTGATTAAGTGATATAATGTCAGGGGAATAAGAATATATTCCTTTTCCTTTATTGCCAGTGAACTTTCACATCTATAGCTAGGGGTGTGAAGTGTTGTTATCAGTGTTGAGTTGCTGCATCTTGTGTTTAACAGGTGATTCCTTTCGAAATGGGAAGCGCGGAGGATCAACCTCTTCCAGATTTAGCGTCGGTCCTCTTAGCAGAGCGAGTCGTGTACTTGGGAATGCCTCTCTCTCCATCTGTCCATGAATTGTTGACAGCACAATTTCTTTACCTTCAGCATGAAAATATCAAAAAACCAATTTACCTATACATAAATTCGACTGAGACGACCAAGGTTAGAGCTCGTATAATCTTTTGTATTGTCATCCTGTAACAGGTCGCCAAACAGTGGACTACTGGATCTCACCTAGCAAGAGATCGAAAATGCTTTGTTTAATTAACATTCATTTAGGACTCATAACATTATATTTCAGTCAGCAGTATTGTTTAATCTTACCTGATCATTAATTTGTGGGATTTTAGCAAATGAGATAGGTTAAGAGAGGGAAGAAAGAATCCGTATTAAAAATGATTACCCTCATGATATGCTGAAAGTATGATGTGAAAGGTTCAATATCATAAATTCTGATGCTTTCAAATTAAATGCGCATATATCTCCTCTGGATTACATAGCATTATTGTGTGCAAGGCCTATACAAATTGACTGAACCCATGAAGCCAGTAGACTTTACATGGAGTTGACAGAAACAATTTTAAAACATTAATCATTTGGTTTGACGATGTTTATTAATCCCTAATGGCACCAATAATGTGCAAAAAATAACCAGAAAAACATCACAACTTTCAAACTTAGTTCATTGCATTCATGAAATGAACAATACACCATAACATTACATTGTTTTAAGAGATACCAATACACCATTGCATTACATTGTCCACAAAATAAAAAAGAAACTTCCATTGCATTCACAAAAGAGATACATCTATTTCATTCCCAAAATGACCAAATACAACATTGCACACCCCTTATACCTCAGTCATAACTCAAGCATACCCAAAATGACCAAGTACATCTATTTTAACTAGTTTCAGTCAAAACTCAAGCACACCCATTACACTTCAAGAAGCATAGAACAATCAAACCAATAATTGCAAACAAAATGAGCGTCTCCCATTCTTTCCTTCTAGCAATATCTTCTTCTAACTTTTTGGCCCGTTTCAGAAGCCCGGGAATGAGTTGTTGTGCTCTGTAACATATTGGAGGGTCAACCCAAACATGGTATGTGCACCCATCCAACATCTGGAATTCGAAAAAATAAAAAATAAAAAAAGACTGTTGATAATGTCGAAAAAAGATCCCCAATTAAACTTGCAAACTGAAATCAATAGAATATAAATAGAAACCCTAGACGCTCATCCGGTACTTTTCGCCTGATGAGTACCTCCACCCCGCATTACCATCAGCCCATGACGTCTTTCGCACAGTAGGCTTCCCACAATGACAGAAGTCATCGATTAGCTCCTCCGAAATTTGTCGGAACATTTATTTGAATCAAAACTTTGAAACCCTACAACAAAAGAGAGGAAAAAATGAGAATTTAGAGAAAATTGCTCTCGCAAATGACCGGGAGTGGAGTATTTATATGGGGCTCAAAAAGAAGACATGAACATTACACCTATGAATACAAAAGGAACAACAACCTAAAGACGATAAAGGTGAACACACTGCAAGTTTAAAGGTGCTAAAATGCCAACACCACATATATTCTACCATTGATTGCTACGCATTTATCGGTTTACAGACTAGGGCAATGGATACATGATTCATGAACTAAAAAATCTAGAAACCGCAATAGCGTGAATCTAGCAGGTGAACATGATAGACACGGCTAATGAGTTCCACAAATAATGGGGCAACAGAGATACCTAATATTCCAATAGGAGCACCAATAGAAGACTTCTATCTACTCCAACAACTTACAGTTCTTCATATCCACGCAGAGCCTTTCAGTATGTACAAAATCCAATAAAAACAAAGTTAATAAGAGCACCAATGTAAGACTTCTAGCTACTCCAACAACAGTTCTTCATATCTACAAAATGCAGAGCCTTTCAATATGTGCAAAATCCAATAAAAACAAAGTTAATAAGCAATTTCAGTTTTATTCGAAATTGGATTTTTCATGGATAAGAAATACTTCCCCTTCGCCATTTCGGCCCTCTATATCGTTGAAACTACTTGTCTCTTGTAATGAAAAAAGAATCAACACACCCGCAACAAGAAATGAAAGCAACCAATTCTATACGACAAATATGCTCAATTCGCATATCGATATTCTATAGATTTTTTGATATGGACTTACTTTCGGAAAATAGACTCACCGGAAAAGAGACAACAAGACTTCACTGGTACGCTTCCCCTTGGCCGATTAAAATTCCTTTCAGTGGACACGCAATTGTTGGGTCAGTTGCAAGAATCGATTTGCCCTTCTTGCAGTAGGCGATGACCTAGAACGACGGCGAATTCATTTTTCTCGTACGTCCTTTGGTTTTTTGTTCTTTGTACACGAGGCATAATTGGGAGTTCAAGAACAAAATTTTGAAAAGCCCAATTGAAAATAATGAAGTTTAGGCAACCAAACAAATGAAAAGTTGTAATCCTTTGACTCAGATATGAAAACAAACATGATATTACCTGGGGCCCACTAATGTGGATTATATCAAGCCCAATCCAAAAAAGCTACCAAACCCACCCTTACGGATAAATAGGGTCACAAACACTTGGGGTGATTGTTTATGGATTCAACTAGTTTTTATTTAGTTTGTTTTTTAACTATAGTTAATTTTGAAAAAAAATAGTATGGTTAGTTGTTAGTGAATATATTAAATAATATTTTAATAAAATAATTAAAGTTGATTTGATGTGAAGTAGGAAAAAAATGATTAGAAGAGATGGTTAGTTAAATTTTATGAGTGGATGAATAGTGATTTAAAGTTGATGTGATGTGTATGAATGATTAGTTGGTATTATTTAATTATATTGATAATATGAAAGATAGTGAGGTTGTGTTAAAGTTGAGTTAAATTTGAGTTTTGATTGATTTTTTAATGTACAAAGCATAAACAATCGCCCCCTTTGTAATTCACTTTTTCCATTTATCAGAAATCAAATCGTCTCTTCATTTCTTTTCTCTCCACATTCTCTCTTTTTCCTTCAAATCTCATGCTAATCAGAGTTCCTTCCTTCCTCTTACAGCATTTTTCATTCTCATTTATTCTTTTCGTGGGTTGGTCTTCTTGCGTTCAGTCACCCTAGCGGTCACCTGAAGCATTCGAGGAAGCTATTTTTGAGAGGTTGAGAAATTTTAACGCTATAATAAATTTTATTTTTTTGATGAATTTGAGTACAAATTAAAAAGGAAGATAAAAAATAATGCTTAGGTTTTGAAACCCTTGTTTTTATCTTTTATACTCTTTATCTCGACGAATTGGTTGGAGCTATTCAGGAAAAAAAGTTCCCTTTTGGGTGTGGGATAAGCTAATTGTCCACCTACATGAGTTGTCAAAATGCTGGGAACAGTTTTTTCTTATACAGTTTTTTCTTATGTTAGGTTGAGTGCTATTACTACAGTATGCCTAAGCTTGTTGAACCTGCTTGCATCTTTGGGATTTCTTGTTCCCTTTTCTTTTTGTTTATTATATGCTTATTTGATTGTACCCATTTTATGCCCTGTTCCTTTTATGAAATAGAAAATAATTTCTGGGCAGGGACCAAGCAAAATTGCATAAGACTATAAAACATAGTTCAACGGAAGATATTATTGATTAGAACTCCTGCTTATGTTATCTGTGCATGTAAACTGAATGTGTTTCTAAAGATTTCCGTGGAGAGAGAGATATGGTATATTGTTCTATTTGAACATAGATTATATGCAGAGATTCAAGACGTCACATTAAGTGAAATGGAATGAACATGGAAGTTTAAACTCTTCTAATTTTAGGACACCACATGGTGTCCAATGTATATATATGGCTTAATTTTTTTTAACATAGTATGTGTGTAGATATATACTTAGCATAACATGCGTAATGTGAGTGTTTACTAGTTTATGAGGATATTGTAGTAATCCCGAATGAAAAGGAGTTTATGCTGGTGAGATGGTTGACTTGATGCTACTTTGGTATTTACTTAATATTTATTTCAAGAAATTACCAAAGTATATCTTTCGGTTTATTAGTAAAACTTGTAGAATGTGAACCATTAGGAGTCCTGCATTCCGCCAATTATAGAACTATTTATATATATAAATAAGGTATTTTATTTTTATATATATATATATATATATATATTTGCTTTCTTCCCATTTTATATTTATATATAAAAATAAGGCATATATAGTATGAAGAAGTTAGAGGGCTTCAAACGTCGACAAGTGGCTATCTCTTTTGGCGACACATGGCCTTTTTTTCTTGCAACTACTAAAAGCCCCTTCACTCTAAGCCACTTTTCAAGGATAAACTTGTAACTTAAAAGTTTTTTTTGGTGCTCTTATGCAAACGACATAGTTTTGTAGGGTGTAAAATTGCTGCTTTAGGAGTTGATTCAAATTGACTGAAATAACCTCATTTGATACAGCTTTTTGAGACTATTATTGTCATTTACGTATGACAACCTTCTTCCTTTTGCTGGAATCCTTCGGGTCAGAGGTAGACATATTTTTTTTCTTGCTTTTAACACGATTCTCGCACACGCAAGTCAGGAGATTGAGACGGGAGCAGGTAAACACTTCCCCATCTTCACAAACCCCACCCAAACAATTACTCTGATTTCCAATTCACAAAGGAAATACCTACTCAGGAAAATAGATTGAGGATGGATGCACGAAGACAAGGGGCAGAATATCTGCTCCGGTGACCGAAGTGTGAAGAAACCGCACCGAGTATTTTCCCCTTTCTGTGAGGCTTTTATTGAACGATTTGTGATCTTTCTCCTGGATTTAGTTTCTAATTTTGCTCTCTGTTTCCTTTTTTTGCTTTATTTGAAAATATGGACTCTGAAATTTCTGCCTAACGTTGAGAAATCGGGTCGGGTCCTGGAAAAGCAAACATGGCAAACCACCTTTTTTTTTTCCGCGGGGGAAGTCACAGTCGCTAGCTGGCAAGTTTGGCGCATATGGCTCGCAGCACGACGGAACTCATCGCCGGCATTGGGAGTATCCTACCAGAGCGTCCTGTCCAGCAGCACGTCATCTGCTACCGAGTGCTTCGAGTCCTATGCCACTGACGGACCATCACACTTATTTGAACAAGAGATTTTGGGGGGAAATAGCAACAGGTAATATTTCCGGTTTCAGCTTTGTGCGCTTTATATTCTCTAGGTTTATATTACTAAACTCTCAGTTTTAGGTTGTCTGCAAGAACTCTCTGTTGGAGCAGTTGTTTAGAATTTCATGTGATCTTAATGTTGTTGCTAATTGAAAATATCAGGTACGAGGAGGAATAATGAAAGGTTTCAGGTCCCTTAAAGCTCCGCCATCAACCGGAGCCTCTTCTACTGGTATGGAGACTCCCTTCAAATTCTTCTTCGATATGAAATTTATTCTTTAAGGTCCAGTTTTTGGCTCTTTCTCAGATGATGATTAAATTTTATTTTTGTTTATTCTTTTACATTTGTCTCATATCTCTGAAATCCTAGATTGCCATATCTCGGCTCGACTTTCTGCGGTCGACTGATGCACCGACCCTTATCATACGGTCCGTCACTCTGTCTGATGAACCGATTGATGGGTACCGACTGAGGTAATCTACCATCTGTAGTTTAGCTTAAGAATCCTTTTCGAAAATTTGCTTTCTAAGTGATTTTTATATTTCTTGCTTGTTGGTGCAAAATGATAAAATGAGGGCCTGGCTGACAACTATATGGAACTGCAACCGGAGATAAACTAGAAAATGTGTGCGATCTTGATCGACTGGTTAGTTCAGGTCCATAGCAAATTCGAGCTCTTGCCAGAGACATTTTACCTCACTGACTTGGTCGAGTTCGAGCTGGACATAGGTAATTTGCTTTGGTGTGCAGTTGGTGAGGTGTTTATGTGTTATATTTTAATGCTATTTTTGTTTGTTGACGTTATTGATACTGTTGGAAGATGAATTTGATTTCTTATGCGGTTCTTGCTTGGCTCTGACTATTATGGACTTTAATGGAGGTTATTTAGGTTGAAGGTTTATTGTCAGCATTTAATGTACATGAACTTCTATGTACTTCCATTCGACGTAGGTGAGAGTGGGTTATAAGTAGCTTAAGTCGGATAATACCGTTTGAAAGCCCCAATGGTCTCATGCCTGGACACTTGGGAATGTAATTGTGTGATGTCTATAATTGATAAAAGGGAACAAATGAAAGGAAAAACGAAAAGAAAGAAAGAAAGAATGAATGAAAGAAAGGAAATGAAGAATAATGGTAAGGACATGTCTCGTGTGTTTGAGGCCTTTTTTTAGGCAATTAATTAAAGATGCAAGTCTTCCATTTAAGAGAGTTTTACTAGCTTTAAAAAGGCTATCTAAATGATTGAATACACTATGTGATAATTTCACCTATCTATATTGCAGTTTCTTGTGAAGAAAGGCCACGTTGCGACGCCTCACGTTGATTATTGTCTTCCTGGAATTACACGAGAAACTGTGAGATTCATAATATTACAATATATATATATATATATATATATATATATATATATATATGCATACATACATATGTTGCATCAGAGAATGTCTTCTATTTACTCACCAATTTGATATTACATCCTGTAAAAATATTCACATATCATGGTCTGAAATACTTCTAATTGTTTTACATGTACATATTCTGGTTATCATTTGCTCTCATATCCGAGGTGAATTATAATAAAACTTATTAAGGATATGTTAGTTTTTTATCATCCAAATTTGATGTGTGGCGTGTGCCCTCTGTAAATGTTTATCTCTTGCAATAATGCACACTATTCATTGTAAAGTTCAAGTATTTACATTAAAATTCTGATGCTTGTGTTTGCAGGTGATGGGACTTGTGGTCAAGGAAAATTTTCTTTTGGCCGAGCGGTGTATTAGTCTGTCAGAGTTCCACACAGCAGACAAGGTAGAATCCTTTTGTGTTCTCTGTAATGCATTTTATCTAGAGAGAAGCAAAATGAAGGTTCTCCGTATGTTTGTTGATAATGATATTTCTTAAGCCTCTTTTCATTATGTCAGTGCAGGTCTTCACGACAGGAACCACGGGAGAGCTCAGTCCAGTTAAGTATTTTGTATTACATCATGTTTATGTTTTTTAAGAAGCTTCAACTGCTTTAAAATTTGCCGAACCCCTAAAATTGTAGTTTTTGCTGCCACTTTAAATTTTGACGGCGTAAGTGTTGATGTTGGTATTATTCTGTTAATTGCACTATAAAATTTGATGGCTGCATAATTGGTGATGGTAAAGTGGGTCCCGTGACCAGACAATTGCAAATTGCTTATAAAGAACTCGCTGCAGGATCAGGGGTGCCAATACCCACCTATCAACAACCTTGATAGGATACTAAGGTGAAACTATTTTTTTTTTTTCATTTCTATTATTTTGTAATTTTCTACGTAATCAATATTTGCATGTGGATTCATACCTTGAATTTGAATTATCAATCTTTTCAATTTGAGCATGAATGTATAGTTTTGAGTTTCAACATTTATTATATTCAGAAATCTCTTGAAGAAACTAAGAAAGTTGGTTCCTGTTGTAAAACATATGGTTATTTGAGATGTTATTTCAAGTATATACTCATCTAACTGATTTCACCAATTGCTGAAGACTAAAGAAAATTGATCCTAAAATGATTAGAGAAACAAGAACTTGTATTAAATTAATTGTTGTATAAACTAAGTTATGGCAAATGTACAATATGTTTTCTGAGAATTGGGAATCTACCTGCGTATTCATGTCGTTTGTGGACTAAATTATGAATGTCCTTCATGTTGTGGGATGTTGCTGCTAAGAATAATACCAGTTTTCTGGTTTGTGAGAACTGCTAATGTTGTAGGTAAATTTGATAGATTTTGTCTTTTAATCTTTGTCAACTGAGATAGTATGCAATATCTTACTTATCTTTTCACCAGGAACGTAAAGTAACAGAGATTGTCTTTCTATCGAAATACTAATTCTGGCCGCGACGAAAATATGAGCTTCAGTAACATTATGTTTGGTTATTGATGTTCTGCGGGTTCTTGTGTTATTTTAACACCTTGTTTGCGCTAATTATGCACTTTGCTTTGTTTTGCTTTGCTTTACCTTCCGTTCCCACAAGCATAATGAGGTCACTCCAACTTTGCACCGAAAACCTTCAATTGGTGTACGTTGTGAAGGTTTNTTGAAAGATCCCAGCTATCGATTGCAATTGTTTGATTAAAGAGTGAGGTTCGACACATAATCTTGTAAGTTCATTTAGGACATGTATGTAAGTTATTCCAGCATATCCCATGCGTACGTCACGAATATGATTCATCTGATAATTTGTAAGATTTGTGTTATCGCAAGGGTTTTCTGTTGAGTGATTACGTAGAACAAATTTATTTCGTCAATACACAAATTGACCTTGGTTTCGTTGCATGATATATTTTATTCTTAGTACTTACTTTAACTTTCAATTAGTTTCTAATTTCTATATATTTTTTCCAACATACTAATTGACTAATTTTAAAGATTTATAGCACACAAAAGTTTCACTTAATTGTTGGCTAAACTTGGGCCGGCTGTGCGTGCACAGCCGCAACCCAACTAGTTTTAATATATAAAAATGGAATTCTAACCTGAAGTTTTCATGAACCCAAGTTTCTCTCCTTTTTTCATTTTGTAATGCCTTTGAAATCCATTACATCACATATTCTTAGTGCTAGCACCCTAAGTTCTTCGTGGGGGTGGGTACTAGCAACTAGCACAACTTATGTTATTGGTAAATATACAGTTGCCAACCTTGTAAGCATCCAAGTGGTTGATTTTAATCATCAATGGTTAATGATGTTTGAGTTCTAAAGTATTAATTTGGAGATTTATGGTTATTGATTGTAAGGGTTCTGTTTATTTTGTAATTGTTTTACCTTTATGTATCGTTCTAAAATTTGCTGTAATGGAACTGTGTTTGCAGTGTTTATTGGCCTACTACCTGAGGATGTCGATACATGGAAACGAATCGTTGAACGATGTCCAACTTGAAAAATTTTACGAGAAGATGAGTTTGTATATTATGTTAATAAGAAGAAACTTACTGAAGACAAAAAGCCACACGAGTATGAGGTAGAATGACCTCCAATCTGAAGGAACATCAGAAGACCAAGGTAATGTATGGTACGGGTGTGTTAATACGTAAAAGAGGATTCATATTGACGTGTGCAAGCGTCGTATGTGAACTTGAAGCCATTTATGTTCGTACATATGTTGGAGAGGTGTACTACAGTGTTGAGTGTGTCCATATGGATGAAAAATTGGAATTGGACTTGGCCCTATTGAAGATTAAAGACAAATTTTATACAAACATTATATGACCAGGGTTGTGTAAAACTTGCTGACGACGTGAGATTAGAGATGCAAATTGTGCATCCATAACTCATACAACATGCCATTCTCGTTCGCTGTGGGGCAAGTTTCATACACATGCAATGATTGGCGTATCGACGACGAGAAGCATTGTATCAATCGTACCACAAAGTGTCGCTTTTTTCATGATATTTTATTCGCTTGTCCTGAAGCTGAAGATGATATGGCAATTCATGGCAGGTGACAGAAGGATTATCGAAGGTAACAATTTTCATGGTCACATAGGGGTTTCTGGGGCACCGTTTCTTGATTCATCTGGCCGTGTACTTGGTCTATATTCCTTTTATGAGCACAAGGACTTTGGAGTTCACGTGATTCACATAAAACAATTTATCACCTAAAACAATTCAGAGCGTGCATAAACAAACAAAAACTGAAGTGTGATGAGAGCCAGAGAAAGAGAAAGCGTAAAAGAGTAAGAAGAACAAAGAGGGTAATGTAGAAATGTAAAAGAAGATGCTAGAAGATACAAGGTATGCATACGTCAACTTTGGACACCTTCTTTCAACATCTGCCACTTATTATCTTTTAGGTCATCCCATAATAATTTATTATTTATTCCCTTATCTGAACATTGTTAATGTTTTTGTATCTTTTTTTACTGCAATAAAACATAACATTGACATTGTCATTTATCTTTTTTTTTTTTTCTTCTTTCCATTGCTAACTAGGATTGAGAACTTCAGGTAGTTGTCTCCAAAGGATTATGTTTTATTTCATTAAAAAAAATACGTAAACATTAACAATATTCAGATAAGGGAATAAATATTTAATTATTATAAGATGACCTAAAAGATAACAAGTGGTAGACGTTGAAAAGAGGTGTCCAAAGTTGGGGTATGCATACCTTGTACCTGCTAGCAACTTCTTTTACATTTTTAAATACCCTCTTTGTTCTTCCTACTCTTTCTCTTTCTCTGGGCAGCATCATGCTTGTGTTTTTGTTTGCTTAATGTACGCTCAGAGCGCCATTGTGTCATAAATTGTTTTATGTGAATCACGTGAACTGCAAAGTCCTTGTGCTCATAAAAGAAATATAGATTAAGTACACGACCAGATGAATCAAGAAACGGTGCCCCATAAGCCCTTATATGACAATGAAAATTGTTAACTTCGATAATCCGTGTGTCATGTGCCATATCATCTTCAGCTTCCGGACAAGTGAATAAAATATCACGAAAAAAGCGACACTTTATGGTACAATTGATACAATGGTTCTCGTCGTCAATACGCCAATCATTGCATGAGTATGAAATTTGCCCCACAACGAACGAGAAGGGCATGTTGTATGATCTATGGATGCACAATATTTGCATCCCTAATCTCACGTTGTCGTCTGCAGCAAGTTTTACACAACGCTGGTCATAATGTTTGTGATAAGATTTGTCTTTAATCTTCAATGGGGCCAAGTCCAATTTTTCATCCACATGGACACACTCAACACTGTGGAACACCTCTCCATCATATGTACGAATAGAAATGGATTCGAGTTCACATACGACGATTGTATACGTTAATATGAATCCTCTTTTACGGATAAACACACCCGTACCATACATTACCTTTGTCTTCTCACGAGGTATTCCTTCGGATTCATCTGTGGGTCCTTCTACCTCATACTCATGTGACTTTTTGTCTTAACTAAAATATAGTTTCCTCTTATTAACACAATATACAACTCATCTTCTCTAAAATTGATTCATTTCCAAGTATCGACATTCTCAAGTTGTAGGCTAGTAAACACTGCAAACACAGACAGCAAATTTTAGAACGATACATAAAGGTAAAACTTTTTAAATCACTTAGAAATTACATGTTTCTCCATGGCCTTATAAAACCTGTAAACCATGACTCTTATTCCATACAATGATTATCCTCAGTTCACAAGTTTTACTTTTGGAACTCCATATGTTCTCTTGTCCAAGAGCTATGTGTATATATTCATGTTCTTCTAGACACCCCATTAGAATGGCATTATCTATATTCAGTTTATGGAGTGGCCAATAGGGATTAGTTATAATGTGAACATAGCCAACATAATATTATTATGTTGGGAAATATGAGTGAGTGTTTTACATTTTTGAAAGTCATCATCAGTTTAGCGAGTTCATGCATCACCAATATTTTCACTGTCATAATTCATTGTTACCCCCATAATAATTGTTTTCGTAATTTAATCACGCTCCGAGTTCCTTTTTTTTTTTTTTCCTCCTTT
>BKCP01006071.1:3287117-3322555 GCA_008636005.1 Striga asiatica | reverse complement strand
TTCTCAACCCAAGAGTAATAATTTCATTAAAACAAACAATGAACATACTAATATCATAAAAAGTTCAAAACATACTGTCATTCACTTAAACCAAAGACTAAAGAGTACTGAATATTGCTTTATAATATCCATTAAAACAACATACTCCAAAGTTCACTTAAACCAAAGTAATACTGATAGTCCGATTCTATTAAGTACTGCTTGTATTTAAACTAAAAGAAACATACTTCAAACTCCAAAGTCCACTTAAACCAATGACATATTGATTCACTTAAACACAGGGGCGAAAGCACATTGAGGGCCGGAGTGGCGCCGGCCCTCCCAAAAAAAAAAAATTATTGAACTAGGTTTAGGGAGGTATTGCTGGAAATGGAAGGGCACCCTTTGAGCGCCCTTCCGATGCCGCCAGGATGAAATTTTACTGCTAAAGGTAAGCTATTTCAACTTTTAATAGAAATTTTGGGCAAAAAATGGAAAACATGGAGCTGTACACGCAGGGAAGAAGATGAATTGGGGAGGAATTTTTTTTTAATCATCTTGCAAAAACGACATCGTTTTGGCTTCCATTTAATTAAAAAGTGAAAAGTCAAACGTTTAACTTAAAAGGTTTAAAAAAAAAAAAGAAAATTCCTTGTTTTGTCACCCCCACACGCACGCAGACGCAGGTACACATACACAGGCAAAGAAAAAAAAGTTACTTTCACAACTCACAAGTCTTGTGAAGATTAGATCCCCAATTTTATTTCAGAAAAAAAAAAATTGCCCTAATTTCAAAATTGGTTGTCCGAAAGAAAATTTCTTCTCAATTTTCAAGGACGGTTGATCGAGATTTCTCCCTTTAGTTCTAATGTAAGTGTTTTATGTTCAATTTCATAATTTCATATCATTTTTTTTTTAAACTTTAAATATAGACTTTTGTTTATCAGTAATTTGTTGTGTCGTTTGTGCGTAGTTAGGGCGAATTGGAGTACACTGATTATGCATGAACTGTGATTCTATAATTTTTTTTTTTCATGGGTCTACTGAAATTTTTTTATTTGTCTAACCTTTAGACTCTAGAATATTGCTCACATCAACTTATTCATTGTTTTTACAGCCAACTGTTTTGAGAAAAATAATAATGTGATGCTAGCTAATAATGAAAGAGGAGAAATGTGTGGGCAATTTTCATAATTAGATGCAAGTTGCAAAAAATGGAATTAATCCACCAGATTATGTTTTCGGTTTTACAAATGTAGTCAATCACCAACTAAATAAAGAGATTTAAGCGGTCCTGCTGGATAATTAGATTTAGGTCAAACCGACTCTTAATTGAGCTTGATAGTAATTAGTCACTTTAGTTTTTATTTTAAATTGTTATTCTATATAGTAAATTGTAGTTGTAATATTTTTAATTATTGATTTGTTTTACTATTTTTAGGTATTTGAATTTTGACAATGGATAAGTTTGTATCCAAATGGAAGAAGCCGGTTTCATCTTCATCAAGTAATGTGGATTTGAATGATAAAGATAGTGGCAAAAGACAACGAGTAGAAGTGGAATTGACGGAAGATGACATTGTTGGTGATCCGGGATTGCGAAAACCTATTGATGATTATCCTTTTGCTATTAGAGATGAATTGAGGAGACGATACTTGGCAAAAGGTCCCTTTCAACCACATGATCACAATTTTCAGAAGTCTAATTTTGGTAAGAATATGAGATCATTTCAAAAGGCATGGTTTACGCAATATGATTGGCTCGAATATAGTATTCAAAAGGATGCCGCTTTTTGTCAAGTATGTTATTTGTTTAAAAGGATTAATACTCGTTGTGGAGATGATGCTTTTACTGGTGTTGGTTTTAAAAATTGGAAGAATGCTTTAAATAAATTCAAGGAGCATGAAGGGGGTTTAAACAGTCCACATCGTAATGCTATGGTTCAGTGTTCGTCATTTAGAGACCAAAGGCATAATGTGGATTATGTGTTATCACAAAAGGGCACTCAAATGGAGATTGACTACCGCGTTCGGCTAACGGCGGTTGTGAAAGTTGTTCGATTGCTTTTAGGGGAAGGTTTGCCATTTCGTGGACATGATGAGTCAAAAGATTCAATACGAAAAGGTCATTTTCTTGAAATTTTGGATTGGTATTGTGAGGAGAAGGAAGAAGTGAAGAAGGTCATGAACTTGAATGCTCCCGGGAATAATCAGTTGACTTCTTCAAAAATTCAGAAAGAAATCATCAATGCTTGTGCTACAGAGGTGAGGAAAGTCATTATTAATGAAATTGGAGACAAGTTCTTTTCTATTTTGATCGATGAAGCTCGGGATAGTTCAATAAGGGAGCAAATGGCCGTCGTCGTGAGATTCGTGAACGATCGGGGAGAAGTGATCGAGCGATTTTTGGGAGTGGTCCACGTTAGTGACACCTCGGCACACTCTCTAAAAGGTGCAATTGATGAATTTTTTGCAAGAAATGGATTGTCACTTTCTAGGCTTCGAGGTCAAGGTTACGACGGAGCTTCCAACATGCGAGGTGAATTCAATGGTCTTAAAACTCTTATTTTACAAGAACATAAACACGCATACTATGTTCATTGTTTTGCTCACCAACTTCAATTAGTGGTTGTAGCAACTTCAAAAGAGAACACGTGTGTGAGTGATTTTATGGATTATCTTGTAAGGATTGTGAATCTTGTTGGAGCTTCATGTAAAAGAATGGATGCTATTCGACAAAAGCATTACGATGACCTTGTACAACGTATTCAAAGTGGTGAGATTTCTACGGGGACCGGCTTGAATCAAGAAACAAGTTTAGCTCGACCGGGTGCTACGCGTTGGGGATCTCACTATAGGACAATCAAGCGGATGTTGGAAATGTGGGATGCGGTACAAGACGTTCTTGATACTATTGAGAGTGAAGCCACAGATTTCCAAAGTCGAGGCGTTGCTAGAGGTTTGATTGCTAAATCAACAACTTTTGAATTTGTATTCATTGCTTATTTGTTGGTGACAATATTGGCAAAAACAAGCGTACTTTCGGCGGCCTTACAAGAAAAAAGTCAAAATATTGGTAAAGCCTTCGTTTTGATTAGAACGTTGAAGGAAGATTTGGGGAAGTTTAGGGAGGATGGTTGGGAGGAATTTCTTGAAACCGTCAAGGAATTTTGTTCTCAAAAAGGCATTTTGGTGCCTAATATGGAAGATCATTTACCGGGTCGGCCTAGATCTAAAAGACGAGTGGATGACCAACCAAAGACTTATTTGCACTTTTTTCGACGAGACATCTTTCTTCCGGTAACTATTTTTCTTTAATTTCATATTAACATTTTTTTATGTTTATTATAGTGTTAATAATTAGCTTATTTTTCTCAATTTAATAGGTTGTTGATCTTATCTTACAAGAGATGGCTAATCGTTTTGGAGAGTTGAGTACGGAACTTATTTCGTGCATAGTCTGTCTTGATCCTAGAGATTCTTTCGCTAGCTTTGATCGTGAAAGACTGCTTCGTCTCGCTCAATTATATCCAAATGATTTTGATGATGAGTTCAAACTGAAAGAAGAATTGAATCACTACATCTCGATAGTCACAATACATGAGCGTGCATTTTTCTCTGATCTTCAAAGTATTGGAAACCTTGCAAAAAGAATGGTTGAGAGAAAGTGGCACACTGCTCTTAAGTTAGTTTATCGGCTCATTGAGTTGGCACTAGTTTTGCCCGTCGCAACTGCTACTGTTGAAAGAGCTTTCTCCTCGATGAAGATTATCAAGAATGATTTGCGCAACAAAATGGGAGAGGATTTTTTGACGGATAGCTTGGTGTGCTACATTGAAAAGGAAATCTTTATCAAAATTGAAAATGAAGTCATTTTGCAGAGATTTCAGAACATGGCGTCCCGAAGATTTCAGTTACCGCGTGCCGATCTTATTAGTTCCCCCTTGGTTGGAAGCTAGATTGTATTTTTATTTTATACCTCTTATTAGTTCCCCCTTGGTTGGAAGCTAGATTGTATTTTTATTTTGTATAATATTATTTGAACAATAATTTAAATAGTTTGCAATTATTTTTGTGTTTGTGTTTGGTTTTGTCGTGAAAATTTTTTTTGAAGACAAATTGGGCCCTCCCCGTGCTGGGATCCTGGTTTCGCCACTGCTTAAACAACATATCTAACATAAACAATGTCTTTCTAAAGAAACTAACAAAGAGTATGAATTGTCTGATTCTATTAATTCCATTACAATCATCACAAACATGAAACATACTCCAAAGCTCAAAGTGAAAACACCCTAATTTCAATCATCACAATAATCTTATATTTGCAGGTTGCAGCACCGCATGCACGGTAATTGAAGACTGCTTGGTGCTGGTGGTGTTTTAATTCTCATACCTTCCAATCACATGAATTTCCGGAGATGAGACGTAGGATTTACTTTTGTCCATAGTATTTGGAAATTAGGGTTCTTGATTTTGTGATTAGGGATTTTGGATTTGGTGTTTTAGAACATGTTGTGAATTTGGTAACTGAAGTTAAAAAAATGGCGATGCCGCGATAGGGATTTGTCGATTTGGAAATTTGGTACTTAAGAATGTGAAATCGTTTGTGATTGTGAAAAATTCTGAAACGTAAAAAGTCAGCTTGGCAGCTTGCTCAATGCTCTTCAGTGAAGTCCCGTAAGTAATCTCACATTTGGGACAATTGTCTAGTTAATTGTTTGGGCCAAATTGTTTATTTTTTGGCCTGGGCTTTTAATATTGGAAATTCTGAATTCAGAATGCCTAATGAAGTCTGATTCATGGAATGCCCAAATAGAATCTAATATGTAATCATCTATTATTTATTATATAATTAGTATTATAATACCAATATAAAATATACTAATAGTGTATAGTATATAAATATATATAATGTTTTGTACAAATTAATGAAACGGGACAAACGGGACGGTCCGTGACAAAAATATTCACAACCAATACCGACATTGTTTAAAACGGTTTGGGATCGGGAACGGTACAAAAATAAAGGAAACCATTCGTAACCTTATTTTTCGGAACGAGACCATTTTTTTCCGCGGTATGGGAAATTTCGAGTTTTTTGCCGACCCCTAGAAAGAATTAAATCAATTTATTGGCCTCTTATTGATAGTTGCCTTATTTAGTAACTGGTACAAATCCCGTGCGATGCACGGGTAAGAGATATTCATTAATGTTTATATATTAAAAATTCTTATTAAATAATATTTATAAATAAAATACATGAAATCAATATGTAATACGATGTAACTATATTAATTTATTAAGAATGTAATATAAAATTTAAATTGTGCAAATTACATAAAATATCTAGTTAAAATTAGTACACAACTCGTGCGCTGCACATAACAGATAGTAAATTACATTATATTCGTTTCAAAATATGTGACATTTCAAAAATTTTTATTCAGAAATTCTATTTGACTATAACGTGATTCCATAAAATAATCATTTTGGTAAAATTTAATCATATATTTAAAAACCTGTGTGAATAATAGGTATAAATATAAAACTTATATTGTATCATTAATTAAAATAAATTTATTTTTCATAAAATATCCAAATAAAAAAATTTAAGTAATTGAGTAAAAACAATCCGTCGTAAAATTTTTTTTATGCCAAAAAATAGACAGTCTTTATCATACTAAAAAAAATGAACAGTGCAGTTCACACAAAAAATTGACCAAAATTTTTTCTACAAAAAACATCGATACACGCACATTATATCAAAATATCCGTTCATATTATTTTTTCGGAGTTATGGTAATTTTATTATGTTAATTTTATACAAAAAATTAAAATAACAATAAGACCCACGCTTAGAAACCAATATATTGACCCGCGGATTACAGAAATTACATAATATATTGAGTAGTTTTTCAACAAACTAGTATCGCACGGGGTGCACAATTTTAAGGCTATTTATCCAGGCTTATAATTATATACATGAATAAAGAAAAATGTACGGGATATATATAGTACGTGACCCGTGCGAAGCACGAGATATATTTATTTGGAGAATATTATATTATAAGATGCAATATTCAATAAGAATTTATAATACGCAAGAAAATTGTACAATGTTCAATAAAAGTTTTATAATATTCAAGTGGAGTCTTAAAGTCTCTTGTACATTAAGACTACTGACAAAATAATATTTTAATCAATGAGTTTCCTTTCCTTGTAGCCAAATTGTGAATGTGATTTGAGGAGTACAACAAATCGATATATAGCTGACTTGCTTTTTTCATTGTAGTTTTTTTTTCTTTTTTTTTTTATAATGAATTTAAAGATATTCTAAAATATAGCAAAAATTAATTTTTTTATTACAATTAGGAATTTTACTAAATATAAACTCTCAATCTATGGTGTTAATCAACGTTTAAGTCTAAAAAATTAGGAATTTTTACCTCTTTTAATCAACGTTTAAGTCTAAAAAACAATAGAGTTATTATAAGTTTTTTTTTTACATCTTTTAAAACATTAAATATGAGCATGTTAGGGCTAGCTTGTAAAATAATTAATATATTATCTCACTAAAACATTTATACTAATAAAAATTTAATTTTAGCATATAAATTTATCCCTTGATATAAGAGAAAGTAACAGTTTTACTTATTGTTGTTCACCATATAATATTTAATTATTATTTTATTATATAATAAAAAAGAAATATTGTTAAATAGTGTAGTAGAATTGTTATAAAATTATATGATTTTTTTTTTTTTACAATATGGATTTAATATTTTTTTATAATTTGATAATATAAACAAATCTATACTTAACTTTGACAAATAAAACAAATAAATACTTTAGTAAGTATTTAATGTATATACTAAATAGGAATATATTTGGTATAATCAAATACCAAATATAATCAAATAAGTCAAAGTGTACATTTTTATTTGGTATTTGATTTTTTTTATTACTAAAATCTTTTTATTATACTTACCTTTTTAAAATAAAACAAATAAATAAATTAATTAAATAAATAAAATATTATAATACCAAAATAGTAATGGCATTTAATGCAGTTGACTTTTCTGGATAGTAAATGTAGTAAATAGAATCTCCTTTTATATAAGTATAGATTATATAATACGGAAATAGTAATGCAATAAATGCTGTTGACTTTTCTTTATACTAAATCGGGTAAATGATATACCTTTTAATATAAGTATAGATGTGAAATTTCATACAAAAATACAGTCATCAAATAACCTAAATAAATTTACTCACTTTATACCATATATTGATTAATTTATTTCTCATAGAAACAACCATCAATACCAAAAATAAATTCATCTACTTTATACCATATATTAATTAATTCGCATGTAATTCACATTATTTGAGTAATCAATGCATCTTAAAATATGACTTAATTACTTCCTTAGACAATATATACCATATATTAATTGACTCACATTGAGTAATTAATGTATCTTAAAATATGAATATAGATTAATTACTTCCTTAAATAATGAGCCACAATTTTCATAAGTGATCATTTGAAATATACCATAAATTGTTAAATTAATTTCCCAAAATAATAAATAGATTTTTTTAGGGAAATAGTTACTATTTAAAAAATAATCAAACCTTTTTATATATATACAGATTTGTAGCAGACTATTTTAGGGCTTCTTTTTGCAAAGGCATCTAGATTATAATAAAGAATAAATGAACTTGTAACGCCCCACTTTATTTTAGAAGATTTATCGAATTTATTTATAAAAACCAGAGTTAATTTTTCACAAATCTCAATTTAATTTAAAACTCAGTGGCCGCTACTTAACTATCATGAACTATTAATCAGAAATACAATCATCTCAGATAAAATTGGCACATGCATGACTAATAGTTATAAAACTTTACTAGCATTCAATAAGTTCCAAAAACCATGAAAGCAAAACATAATCTGAGGTTTCAACGACATAATCAATTTATCCCAAAACAAGCAGGAAAGAAAAATCCAAGTCAATGAAACGAGCATAAATAAACGGAAGCATAATAATAATCAATAATGAGCAAGACCACCCACTCGTCTTGCCTCGTCACCTGTCAACTGCTTAACCTGCATCCGTGAAGAGCAGATGGGAGTGAGTACAGCTGGAAAATATTGTACCCACACTATGCATATGAACAACTCAGAATATGTTAGGATGATATGGTCGCAGCATGAACATAAACAATAATAATATCATGTCTCATCTCTAGTCACAGCTATGACTCTAGCCACATCTATGGCTCATTCATGTGCACATTTACGCTCAGCCGTGCCACATATATGACACGGGAGTGCGTACCACATGAGGACACGGCCTTATCTAAAGGACTTAAGGAGATTTACCTCGTAAGGGTAATCGTATTACATCGACGGGGACAACCGTATCGATGGCCATCAATCTCACATCGATAGGCTAAATGTTCACATGCATACATAGATCATACCGGTTTAACACATTTAAAACACATATGCATAGATATTTTAGAATAACTAACCCACCTGGATTTCCGGATTGAAATAACTCCACAAGCAATGGAAGTAGGTCCAGGATGGACTCCTCAATTACCTACATTAAGTCAAGGTGCTACAATCAACATCTATCTTGACTTTAAATGGAAAACACAAATCAGACTTAGTCGAACTTGATTTGACTAAGTTGTTCGTGAAGTCTGTGGACATTGGAACACTTAGACTTGGCACTTATACTCAACCAAACACATATGGGAGTTCACATAAATCCAACTAAGAGTTGACCAAGTCAAGCAGACAAGGAATAGCATGCGAGCCGGTTTACAATTTTAAACACAAAAACTATATTTTTGAAATACTAGTCGATTAAACACATAATCAGGTTGGTCAGGTTGCCGAATGAGTTAGGCTCTAAAATTTTAACATAAAATCCAACTCACTGGACTCAGTAAATCCACCTAGTTTCTTCCCCTATCTCAAAACACATGATTTTATAAAATTCGAACATGTTTTCAGCAAAAACGAGCACAAATTCAAAGACTGACATAATGGACGATTTAACCTTTGAAATTTTCACACAGGAACCCCCAACATGTGAGTAACAAAATGTAAAAGTTTTAGCTGTAAACATTTAACATGCGAATTATGAAAATTAAAACAAGATTCTGCATATTTCGAAATTTCAACAAAACCGAGCAAATATGAACTCCCAGAATTAATATGCAATTTACAATATTCTGCCCAGAATTCAAAACAATTAATTAAAATAGCAACAGTTGGAATTTTAATCTGGAATTTTTACATGATATACATATTCATCACAGGAACCTAACACAAAGTTTCACATCAAATGGATCAGTATGCAATTTATTACGAATTTAATACCAAATCAGCGACTAAACGAGTTCATAAATTCATGTATGACTCGAAAAGACTCGAAATTGTCTGAGACCTTCATCATAAGGCCAAGAACACATTGTGTCCCAATTCCACAGCAACTAAACACGATAATAACGTGATCTCGTTCGAGTTCGCACGAAACGAAGAGATCGATACATCATTTAATAAAACAAGGCTCACACTTTCATATCAATATCAACATTGCATACGATTATAGATAACAATCATATTAACACATATCACGAAAGTAAATGAGACGGGGTTCGAGCCTAGGTACCGTTCTCAGGAAAACGTGCAAAAAATGGGACGAAAGGAACGAACGGCACGTCCAAGGCGGCTTGCGGCGGCGGCAATGGGCTCGACGGCTGCGCTTCGTCTCGCGGAGGAGGACTCGCTGGAATCTGCTGCTCGTCATGCGTGGCCCGTTGCTTGCGGAGGTCAAGAGCTCGCCGGCGATTCTCGGTGGCTGTGGTAGCAGGTTCATCGAAGGGCGGGCATGGTTGCTGCTCGCGGAGGGAAAGGAGGGCTCGCTGGTTGTTCGCGGAGGGGAGAGTGGCGGATTGCAGCTTCGCTGCAGAGGGTGCCCGTCGTCGAGGGTTTCACCGGGAAACTGATCGCGACGGCTCGTGGAGGTAAGAGAACTCGCCGGTGTTGCAGGGGCTCACTGGCTTCGCTGTTTGGGGTCGTCTGCGGGCGGAGGAGGTCTCACCGGAGGCGCTGCGCAGACAGAGCTGGTCGTCGGAACTTCAGCTTGCGAGGAGGGCGAACTCGCAAGGAGGGCTCGACGATCGCTTCTTGCGTGAGAGAGAAGAGAGCTTGAGGGTGGTGGCAATGGACAACAACGAGAGAGAAGAGATGAGAGGCTGCGGCGGGTTTTCTTTTTCTGGTGAGGGGCGAGAGAAAAAGATTGAAGACTGCGGTATGTTTTCTGATTTTTGAGCGAGAGAGAGCCATAGCATATCAAACTAGGTTTTTTTTTTCTTGGCAAGCAAGAAACACACACACACACACAAGAGAGGGAAGAAAATCGAGTGGAAAAAGGGGCTCCGCCGTATCGGCTTAATGGCGCAGGTTCGTGCGGTTTAAGAAGCTCGGCCCTATTCTCTCGGGCTCAACTTCGCTAAATAAATAACCCGGTTCGATTGACAATTTAAAATAAAAATTAGACATTATTTATATAAATAATACACACATTAACTATTTAATAATAATAAGCATTTAGGCACTTAATTGGCAATTAGGCATTCAATAAATAATAATAATATTAATAGCAAACAATCCATAAATAAACGGAGCGCTACAGTCTACCCACCTTACAAAGAATTCCATCCTCGGAATTCGAAAAACAAACCATGACAGATACTAATGAAAATAAGAGGAGGCCACATCAACATATGAAATTCGGGTACCTACTCCGAACTTCAGTCTCCCTCTCCCAAGTCGCCTTGCCTTGACAACCCGCCACTGGACCTGACGAGTGCCCCTTCTGGCCATTTTCTAATGGACCCTATGTTCCAATAGGTCATCGATACCTTCATACAGGTAGGGTTCTGTCTAGCACGCAGCTCGTCACAGTACACATGTACTCCGAGATCACGCACAAGTTTCCTCCATCAAGAGACATAGAACGTGTCATGCATCCTCGCGAGCTCTGGTGGTGGAGTCAACCATCAGGCTAACTGATCGACTTGGTCGAGAATCACAATAGGACTGAGTACACGTGGCAGTAACCAGAACATCGACACACTCCACTTCTATCCGTACCGGCTACCTCGCATGGTACCATTAGGGTTGTCGCTAGATAACCATCGTTACCAGCGTACCTCCCCATGGTGAGGAACTTCTCACACCCTACTCACTCTTCATAGGTCTCGATCCTTACGAAATATACATAGTCTCCAATCGAGACTCGAGACGCTGCCCGAAAACGATGCGGGACCTCTATCTTTCCATCTCGAGAGAATCTCGCATATGGCAAAGGAAACTAATCGACAAGCCTCACATATCGAGAGTTGTTGATTAGGGAATTCATACAACGGTTCGGTGGAACTTGGAGTCCCCGGTTCAAGGTTCAGGAGAAACGGTTCCAAAGGTTAACACTCATGACAAAGAATACTGGTTTACCAACCCCAAAGAACATAGTTGGTTTGGAGTTGAATGCACTGTCACCCGAGAGATGACACACACACTGGCGCTGCATAAGCGGAGCGCTGGGACGCGTGCATGCACCTGTTCGGAGACCAGCCAAGGTCAAGGTTTGGCCGTACACACTGGCCTGGGGAGTTCCTGCGTTCGGTGATGGCGGCGGCAGCTCTCGTGCGAGTCAACGGTCGGCCACTGCAGTTGGCTCACATCTCTCAGCACGGGCGTGCGGGCTCGGCCACCACTTCGCTTGGCTACACCCATCCAGGTTCGGCGTTTAATTTAAGGTACATACCAGAAATTTCAATTTCCGGGTTCATAAATTCCTAGGTACTCAGATAGAAAAAAGGGTTTCCCTACAAGACTTCCCAAGCTACAATAGTTTAAACAAAACCGTTGAGCTACATCTCCCCATAGGAATCAAACATTGGTATCACTACCCTGGAAAATCCTAACATCGGTGGTCATCACCAAACATTAAAATGGTTAGCTCGCTTGACCCTTCCGACTAACAATGTCGGCCATCACGACAACTTTTACTCAGGTAGCTAATCGTGCCGGCGGTCCTAAACGAGTTCAAACACATATTTAGCCTATAGCTTTCACACTTCGAGATCTTAGCGCAAAGCTTCTCTCGTAAGTGTTTCCAGCCAACATTATAACACTAATCAGATTAAGTCACATAGGGCACATAAACATGAAAATTGACGAAAAGCTAATATTTTTAAATTTACAACTCAATTTGGCAAAAATATGAACATGCAGCGATTTTAAAATCGACACCTAATGCAGCACATAATTCATATAAACCCGAATCCAGTTGCATATGAATCCTAAGACATGCCCCTATAATTCTTACGAAGACATCAAAAACAAATAATGACATTTAGTAGGTCATAAATCATCAAACATATGAAACAGACTTGCTGTTAAAAACCTAGAAACAATTAACTGACAGGACCTCAGTATTTTCAATATAAATGAAGCTACAGACATGCTATCAAGGAGATTCAAAAAAACAAAATGTAGCTAACTCAATAATAAGAAATTCTCATGAAGACATCTAAAACAAATAAGGTCAGCATCATATGATTGGAACCTCAAACATCTATTGCATAGACACTGCCAGCAAAACGAATCTCACACTTGCAGCACTCAAGCAAATTCTAAACATCTAAAGCTTCAGGCATGATATCAACAAGATTTAAAATCCACTGGAAAGCTAACTCAACAAGGAACAACTTTGATGAAGACTTAAGCAAATAAGATCATAATCACCGAGTTTAAGTATAAAACATTAAGCATAAGAAACCTGCCTGAAAACAACTTATCACATACAACACTTTAGAATTTCCTAAATATCTCATGTTAAAGACCTTCAATTAATGAAATTCTAAAATAATCAGTAAGCTGACTTAAAATGCCACATCTTTCATGTTGATCATTTTCTCATATAAACACATTTGCTACTCAAAAATAGATCATTCATTAAACACATATACACTGTCATAAATTCTGGAATCTTCATGTATAGCTGACTTACCAAAAATCATAGAGAATTCATTTTAAAACATTTATCCAAGATTCCAAATGCTACAGAAAGCCAACTAAAAATACTTTATTTCACAAGAAGAACTCAACTCCAAGAAACGAGTTCTTGAAGGTCAAATCAAGCACACAAGTACTCAACCACATATCAACAAAACAGCATGTACAGTCCATCTATAAAAATTCATATAAAATTCAAATCAACTCCATTTTCAGAAATTCCAACTCTCAGTGATAGATAACTGGTAGTACTTTAATTCATAAGCAGAACTCTCCTCTAAGTAATGAGTTCTTGGAGGCCAAAACTGAATCACAACTGAGACTTAAAATCTGCCATATAGCATTATTCATCAACATATTCAACCTTGCTTTCATATTCATCCATTACAATACTTATAAACATAATTCATGCATAAACATCAACTTACAATCATCATATACACATATGGTCATTAAATCTCAGCCATATAGTGTAACAACAGCATGATTATCAACGCACATACATACCTTTTATCCTCATCACAACCGCTTGTCTTGTAATCGTGGCATAAGTTATTCACGCGGTGTCGGATAGGTCCACTTGTTCCGCGAACAATATCTAGTCTTTCACCCAAGCATCAGTCTTCATGACTTCCGCTCGTGTTTCGCACGGGATTTGGTAACCATCGCCCTTCTCGAGGCTTAACCGTCCTCGAGAGTTGTGACAGTGCCACACACTAGATTTCACTTCCAGTTTTCATTGACTGGGTCCTATGGTTACAGACTTCCGAGTAATCCACACACTTGAGATTTCTTCGGTTGTCTGCTCCCTCCATTTAAGCCTTCTCTTTCAAGATGGCTCGCAAATGGTCCTTACTTGAGGACACTGAATAGAGTCTTATAGCGAGAAGATGCTATGGACATAACTTAACTTTGATAACGATGTATCGAGAATTCACAACGAGAAACCTCTAAAGTCAAAACCTAACTTTATACACTAGAGTTCAACATTGATCAAAGGTGGATAGCTGTTTCCTAAGCCCCAAATAACAACAAGTCACGTCATAAGCTGTTTCATTGCTACCTATGTAAAAGAATAAAATTCACATTTCACATTATAAGTATTTTCATTGATACTTATATAAAACATACCTTTAAGAAGTGCGACATGACGAAGACTAGTGGTGAATACACAAGGCCGAAATCACATAAACAAGTTATTCATATAGACCAGTTTACAGAAATGCAGACTGGCTCTGATACCAAACTGTAACGCCCCACTTTATTTTAAAAGATTTATCGAATTTATTTATAAAAATCAGAGTTAATTTTTCGCAAATCTCAAATTTAATTTAAAACTCAGTGGGCGCTACTTAACTATCATGAACTATTAATCAGAAATACAATCATCTCGGATAAAATCGGCACATCCTTGACTAATAGTTATAAAACATTACAAGCATTCAATAGGTTCCAAAAACCATGAAATCAAAACATAATCCGAGGTTTCAACGACATAATCAATTTATCCCAAAACAAGCAGGAAAGAAAAATCCAAGTCAATAAAATGAGCATAAATAAACGGAAGCATAATAATAATCAATAATGAGCAAGACCACCCACTCGTCTTGCCTCGTCACCAGCCAACTGCTTAACCTGCATCCGTGAAGAGCAGGTGGGAGTGAGTACAGTTGAAAAATATTGTACTCACTCTATGCATATGAACAACTCAGAATATGTTAGGATGGTATGGTCGCAGCATGAACATAAACAATAATAATATCATGTCTCATCTCTAGTCACAGCTATGACTCTAGCCACATCTATGGCTCACTCATGTGCACATCTACGCTCAGTCGTGCCACATCTATGACACGAGAGTGCGTGCCACGTAAGGACACGGCCTTATCTAAAGGACTTAAGGAGATTTACCTCATTAGGGTAACCGTATTACATCGACAGGGACAACCATACCGATGGCCATCAAGCTCACATCGATAGGCTACATGTTCACATGCATACATAGATCATACCGGTTTAACACATTTAAAACACATATGCATAGATATTTTAGAATAACTAACCCACCTAGGTTTCGGATTGAAATAACTCAACAAGCAATGGACGTAGGTAAAGGCTGGACTCCTCAATTACCTACATTAACTTAAGATGCTACAATTAACATCTATCTTGAGTTTAAATGGAAAACACAAATCAGACTTAGTCGAACTTGATTCGACTAAGTTGTTCATGAAATCATGTGGACATTAGAATTCTTAGACTTGGCACTTATACTCAACCAAACAATATGGGAGTTCACATAAATCCAACTAACAGTTGACCAAGTCAAGCAGACAAGGAATAGCATGCGAGCCGGTTTACAGTTTTAAACACAAAAACGATATTTTTGAAATACTAGTCGATTAAACACATAATCAGGTTGGTCAGGTTGCTGAACGAGTTAGGCTCTGAAGTTTTAACATAAAATCTAACTCACTGGACTCAGTAAATCCACCAAGTTTCAGCCCCTCACTCAAAACACATGATTTTATAAAATTCGCAGCAAAAACGAGCACAAATTCAAAGGCTGACATAATGGACGACTTAACCTTTGAAATCTTTACACAGGAACCCTCAGTATATGAATAACAACATGTAAAAATTTCAGCTTTAAACATATAACATGCGAATTATGAAAATCAAAACAAGATTATGCAGATTTCAAAATTTCAATAAAACTGAGCCAATATGAACTCTAAAAATCCTGGGCATTATTCTATGCACATAACATCATTAAATAAGCACTTCAACCAAAAATCAGTAATTTACAGCAATAGATGAAATTATCATAATTAAAACAAATTTCAGCAGAATACTAAAATAAATTATCTACCCTAGCAAACGAAGTCCAAAAATTCTAAAAATTTACATAACAAGTAAATATGCCAGAGAGACAACATACTCAAGTTTCAGCCAATTTGGAGGACAAATCAAATTAATATGGAATTTACAATATTCTTCCCAGAATTCAAAACAATTAATTAAAATAGCTACAGTTCGAATTTTAATCTGAAATTTTTACACGACATACATATTCATCACAGGAACCTACACACACAGTTTCACATCAAACGGTTCAGTATGAAGTTTATTACGAATATAATACCTAATCAGCGACCAAACGAGTTCATAAATTCGTGTATGACTCGAAAAGACTCGAAATTGTCCGAGGCCTTCACCATAAGGCCAAGAACACATTTTGATCCAATCCCACAGCAACTAAACACGATAATAACGTGATCTCGTTCGAGTTCGCACGAACCAAAGAGATCGATACATAATTTAATAAAAAATCAAGGCTCACACTTTCATATCAATATCAACATTGCATACGATTATAGATAACAAATCATATTAACACATATCAAGAAAATAAACGAGACGGGGTTTAAGCCTAGGTACAGTTCTCGGGAAAACGTTCAAAAAAGGGGACGAAAAGAACGAACGACACGTCGAAGGCGGCTCGCGGCGGTGGCAATGTGCTCGACGGCTGCGCTTCGTCTCACGGAGGAGGACTCACTGGAATCTGCTGCTCGTCACGCACGGCCCATTGCTGGCGGAGGTCAATAGCTCGCCGGCGACTCTCGGTGGTTGTGGTAGCAGGTTCATCGAAGGGCGGGCACAGTTGCTACTCGCAGAGGGAAAGGAGGGCTCGCTGGTTGTTCGCGGAGGGGAGAGTGGCGGATCGCGGCGTCGCTACAGAGGGTGCCCGTCGTCGAGGGTTTCGTCGAGAAACTGATCGCGACGGCTTGTGGAGGGAAGAGAACTCACCGGTGTTGCAGGGGCTTGCTGGCTTCGCTGTTTGGGGTCGTCTGCGCGCGGAGGAGGTCTTACCGGAGGCGCTGCGCGGACAGAGCTGGTCGTCAGAACTTCAGCTTGCAAGGAGGGCAAACTCGCGAGGAGGGCTCGACGATCGCTTCTTGCATGAGAGAGAAGAGAGCTTGAGGGTGGTGTCGATGGACAACAACGAGAGAGAAGAGATGAGAGGCTGCGGCGGGTTTTCTTTTTCTGGCGAGGGGACGAGAGAAAAAGATTGAAGGCTGCGGCATGTTTTCTAATTTTTGAGCGAGAGAGAGCCATAGCAAATCAAACTAGGTTTTCTTTTCTTGGCAAGCAAGAAACACACACACACACACACAAGAGAGGGAAGAAAACCGAGTGTAAAAAGGGGCTCGGCTGGTTCGGCTTAATGACGCGGGTTCGTGCGGTTTAAGAAGCTCGGGCCTATTCTCTCGGGCTCATCATTCGGCTCGGTCTCTCGGGCTCAACTTCGCCAAATAAATAACCCGGTTCGATCGACAATTTAAAATAAAAATTGGATATTATTGATATAAATAATACACACATTAACTATTTAATAATAAGTATTTAGGCATTTAATTGACAATTAGGCATTCAATAAATAATAATAATATTAATAGCAAGCAATAAATAATAATAATAAATAATCCCAAAATTACCCATAAATAAACGGGGCGCTACACAACTAGTGAGGAAGAACAATAATTGATTGAGGATGCACATTCAGAGTACTTTTCTAAACAGTGATAATATCGTTTATATATTTTCCTTTTGAAGTCTCTGCCTGTTTACCCCATGGAATGACCGGTATAGGATATGTTATTAGGTACCTTGGATTATTTTAATTTGAATGATCACACTCCGTTTTCCTAGCGATAAAGATATCGAGATTGTCAATGATAGTTCAGTAACGTGGGTACTAGAACTTGTGTAAGCTGAAGTAAAATGAATCTCAGTTGTATTCCAAAAGAAAGGTACTGTAACTCCCATTTTTATTTGCCGAAAATCCGAATAAATTTTTCAAATTTATTTCAATAAACACTTGAGGCGTTACTCATTTTCAAACGGTTTATCAATACTTAAACCAAATTTTCAATACTAAATCATGCACCAATACTTAAACAATCATCAATACTCAATTATCAATACTCAAATTCGCAATCCAATAATCAAATCATCCTAGGGAGTACACTCCCTATCAATAATCCAGTAATCAATAATAAAGAAAGCAGTAATAGCAATATTCAGTTCTAGGCGGAAGCAATATCAATTAATAAGACCACCACTGGCATCCCTCCGCCGTGCCCACAACACTAACCTGCATCCATGAAGAGTAGGTGGGGGTGAGCACAATAGGAAAATCGAGGTGCTCACCGCTATGCAATAATTAATATTCATTAATCAATAAACAATTTAGGTATGGTCGCAGCATGTATACGAATCAATAATCGTCCCATCTCCTATCAATAATCAATAATAGTCTCATGTGAACACCTATAGCAATAGACTACTTCCGAACTATATACCGAACGCCTTATCTAAGGCCTTACATCGAGTGTCCAGCCAGCAGGAGTAAATCCACCCCGAATGCTAAAACTTACGCCTTGGCTTTACATATGAGGATCACCAGCCAAGGCTCACGCCCTGACTGCCAACAATAATAAAGAAGACTACCCGAAGGTACGTTCTATAGCTACGGGGATAACCGTTCGACGGCCAATATAGCTCACATCGAAGGCTACATGGTTCACACGCATACTTTGATCATACCACAACAATAACAATTAATTAAGGCATAGCAATTTCAAATAAAACCCACCTGGTATCCGAAGTAGCAATTAGTGCGCAAGAGCCGGTAGGATGAGAGCACGACTCGTCAAATACCTACATTTATCATGATAGTCCTATCAATAACTATCCCAACACTTAGAACACACATAATAACATTCACTTAGCCGAAACCGTATCAGCTAAGTGGTTCGTGGAAATTCCTAATGGAGTTTAGAACTTACGGCCTACCGTCTAGACTCGATAAACCATATAAACATCACTTAGAACACATAAAGCATGCAAAATATAATGATGAGTAAAGAGGAAGTTAACCAAGTCGCAAAAATATCCAAAACAAGACTCGGTTGGGTACTGCCGGAAAAATAGACTAGAATTGATAACTATCGGATCTTTCAAAAACTACTTGGCCATTTTCAACGAAACTTTACCACATTATAGAACATCTAGAAATACACATGAAAACCCGATATCAGCCCTTAAATCTCATTTTAACCCAGCCAAATAATTGTTACAAAAATTCAGTTATAACATGAAATTTCTAGTTCCCCAGTCAAACGTTCGAATTTTTACATGAAATTTTGACACAACCAACATAATATCAGAATAACACATTCCACAAAATTTCACAACAAAATTCATCAAACTCGATTTTATCTCTATTTTTCAAGATTCTGACGAGAACTCAATTTCAATGTTTCACATTGCTACAGGAGAAGATTTAATCTGAAAATTTTACACAACATACTTCAACATAAGAGGGGTCAACATATAAAATTTCAAGTAATTTGACCGAGTATTCAATTTATCATGATTTTTACAAAATCCAGCAGTACGATCATTTTTTTTATAAAAAATTCATAACTCATGAAATACAAATCGAAATGACCTGAGGCTTTTACTAACATGTCAAAGACACATTGGAGAACTCAAAACTCCTGGGTTTCCACGAAAATAACTCACGCCCTTCAGTTTTGACAATAAACCGAAGAGACGAACACAATCTGACATAATTACATAATCACATGATCACCAAACATGAAATCAAACATAGGACTTCAATATTTCACATGTATCCAACATATAATCACATATATAAATATAATCCAAGATCATCATATAACGACTCATATCATCTAAAAGACAAGGGATAGCCACCCGTTACCGTAATTCGGGAATCTACAAGGAAGGTGACACAGTTCGATAGTCGGGCCAATGCTCCTTCCAAAACAAATTTTCTTGGCCCACATTTGTATATATCTCTTGGCCCACTCATTTTCTTGTAGTTCAACTTAAATCCTCAAGACCCAAACTTCAAAATTAGACAAAGCTCACTTAAACCTTACAAGCCCAATTCTTTTCCATTTTTCTTTTTCTTTTTCCCTCTTTTCTCTTCCCTCTTTGTAACGCCCCACTTTTATTTGCCGAAAATTAGAATTAACTTTTCAAATTTATTTCGAAATACCTGAGGCACTACTCATTTTCAAAACAAACTTCAATACTTATCCAATTTCTCAATATTAAATCAATTATCAATATCAATCATCAATCATCAATTTTACTAACTCGCAAACGGGTTTTCCAAATTTCATAAGTCACCCAAACTGGGTTTCAATAACATTCATAAATTTTAAGGACCATCTTCTTAACATTATTCAAGTCATAATATCCAAATTCATAAATGCAATAATAATCCAAGTTCATAGTCATAAAATCCAGAATTCATAAAGGCGGAAGCATAACAAATAATAAGACCGATCATATAGACCGACCACCACTCGCTCTACTTTGCCATCGTGCCTGCCTCGCTTAACCTGAAACGTGAATTTCAGGTGGGGATGAGCACAGTGGAAAAAGTAGTGCTCACCATTTGCAGTAAACATTATTCTCAATAATGAAACAGTAATCAATAATCAATAAGGTATGGTCTCAGCATGTCTTCGAATCAATTCATTATCCCATCTCCTATCCCAGAGTCAACTCTCATGTGCACACCTACGCATAGACTACTGCTGATACTCGATTCGAATGCCAAACCTACGCCGTGGTCTTACAACGATGCCCAGCCAGTAGGAGTAATCCACCCCGCCCGGCCAAGACCTACGAATTGGTCTTACAAAGCGGAGATCACCAGCCGTGGCCTACGCCCCGGTGTTACGGCCATACATAACATAATTTAAAGAAGACTACTCATCGGGTACGTTCTATAGTCACGGGGATAACCGTTCGACGGCCGGTATAGCTCACATCGAAGGATACATGTTCCACATGCATACTTTGATCATACCGTAATTAAAACAGTAATAACATTTAAGGCATAGCAATTTTTCGAATTAAACCCACAAATTATACGTTTACAACATTTACATCATAGCAAATTTTAGAATAACAACCCACCTGGATATAGCAAGTGGTATAACCAAACACAGAGTTGAAGGAATTATGGCACAAGTTCAGCTCGAAGAACCTACAATCATTTATAATAGCCTATCACTGGCTATCCAATATAAAATACCACACAAAGCACATATACTTAGTTGAAATAATATTGACTAAACAACTCGTGGATTCCTTGACCGAGTTAAGTACTATGGAGTGACTACAAGACCTGGACACAACTCATATATCTCAAATATTTCACATAAAACATGTCAACGTTAAATAAATCCTATCCGATCCTAACCAACCGATAACCGAACATTTATACTTCAAAATAAACAAAATTCAGAAACGGAAGCTAGGCTCAGCCAATCAACCTGAAACTTTACCACATTATAAAGCATATAAAAATACATAAGCTCACCAAGTTTCAGCCCTAAATTCATCCGGGAACATTTTTAAATAATTTTAATCAAAACAGTGTCAAAACTGGCATATAATAGTTCGCATAGCTACACTTCGACTTTCAGTATGAAATTCTTACACAACCTAAAACATCCTAAACTAACAGGTTCCTGAAAGTTTCAGCTCAAAACTCCAAGTGTACGATTTTTAATGAATTTTACAAGTTTCTTCTCAGAAACCGTTTTAAACATTTGAACTTGAAAAACTCAAAAATAAATTCAGGGGCTTGGCACACACATTGTACATACTCAGAGGCATAACATATCAAAAATTCATCTCAAACGGAAAACAACTCGATCTATCGTGAATTTACGATTCAGCAGCATGCTCGGTTTAGAAAAATCATAACTCCCAAAATACTACTCGAAACGACTTCAAACTAAAACTAACAGATCAAGGACAACTCCAAGTACCTATAACTCCAGGATTTCCACGAAACGAACCACATATATTCAGTTCGACAATTTTTCAAAGTGACGGCAATCACTTTGATATCCAATTCGCAAATATATAACACAATTTTCACAATCTGATTCAACAGCAACACATCATCATATACTAGCACATATGATTCGAGATATCACGTCAAACGAACACATTCACATAATCGAGCACATAATATCACACAAAAATACACGAGTCGGGTCAAGCCTTGTACCGTTCTCGGGAATCGAACGAAAACGGACGAAAGGTTGACGAGCTTGAACACGCAACACGTCTCACGAGAGGACAGCGACTCGACCAAAGGGGGTGGCTGCTGCGTGCTCCAAGTTCACCGGAGATGGCCGCCGAACTCGCCGGAGGGAATGGTCGACGGCTTGCAGCGATGAAGGCTTTTTGGAGTTTGTCGGGTTGCTGCTGGGCCTGTTCGTGAACGGAACGCTGTCGGAGGAAGGCTGGTCGCGGCGGTGGAGTTGCTGCAACGTCGTGAACGGGACTCGCCGGAATTCGCGAGGTTGCTGCGGTGGTGGCTCGTGGTCGCAGATGTTGCTGGACTTCGCCGAAAGTGGCCGTCGGGGTCGCCGCTGGTCCGTGGTGGTTCCGAACGAGGGGGCAGCGAAGAAGTTCGGAGATGGTGGGGGTGCGATTGTATTTGCAGCGATAATGGTGAAGGGATGACGATGAGGATGGGATCGATCAAATATTACGAGAGAATCTCTCTTCCCTGCTCAACACTAGCGATCGAAAGCAAAGGAGAAAGAGGCTGCGGGAGGGTTTCTGATTTTTGAGAACGTGAAAAAGAAAGGAGCTCTCTCTCAATATATATATACATATACGTATAGGTTAAATGTCTTGCCCAGAAAGGCACACACACACACGCAGGTTGGGCTTGGACTTGGGCCAGATTATCGGGCTCGGGGTTCGGTTCGATGAAACGAATCGGCTCTCGGGCCTGACTACGTAGAAGTAATACAGTTTTCTCGAGCTCGATAAATTAAACCGCACAATTAAATAAACCAACCAAACATATATAATATATATGTTGATAATACACAATTTAGATTTTAAGAAAATAATGATAATATTTGTAATAGCCCATGTTTACCTAATGTAAATTACGTACTTAGTTCGTAATGTTCATATCATTCTCGGGATCACTAAATATTCAAAGTATAAGTCAATTTATGTTCAATCGCTCGATAAAAATATTATCGAATCAAATTGTACTTAATCGAGCGATAAATGTGTTAATCTTGCGCTAATCGTGCGTAATCATACGCATAATCGTACTTAATGATTCCTTAAGTACCTCAATTATGTTCATTTTAAGCCTAAGTAATCATTCTACTACCATATGTCCATAAACATTGCTCATGGCACGGCTAGGGTGCTTAATTTTCTTCTAATCGCCTTAATCTAGAGTAATCGCGCATAATCATGCCCTAAACGTGCTTAAGTATTTAATAAACTCAAGTGGATGGAAATTTGGGGCAAAGTCACGTGAATTATCCATTCCTAGCACAAGTGGCCTTTTTGTGCCAAGTAGGAGGTGACTAAGCCATCAAAAGGACACCTCGTGGCCCTAGGACGCGGCAAATGGCACGAGCTCATTGGCCGTGAGCTTTTATCTCATTTTTCTCCATTTTCACGCCTATAAATCAAAGTGTTGGGACATAATTTCAGCATATTACCTAAGTTATTTTCTAAGTAAGCCTTAAGCAAACTATAAACAAGATTAAGATTTATTAATTCAACCTACCGTACGCGTGCAAGGGAAGGGAAAGGGTCCGAACCAACACCAATTTCTTGTCAAGTTTCTTCAGGCAATCAAAGGGTAATATGATTCTAACCTTGTTATGATGTCATATATATCATACCAAGTTCAAATTATAGGTCTAAGTTCATGTAATTTTCGAAAATACTCTCGGGTGTGCATATTAGGACCATATCAACTCATCTCTTTATATAGCCAACTTCTCTCGAGCAAAATATGCATCATTTGTCTTTATTTAATGTAATATGTTCATTCTTAAAAGATAGCCCGAGATAAGTTGTCGATTTGTTGATGAAATGGCCAAAGGAAGTAGACCGTGCACGTAGCACGCGCCCACGGGCCGTGTCTTACCCTATTAGGGTATCTTTCATTGTGATCAAATTTGTTAGGGACATTTATGTTCCAACATCCTTTAAATGATAAATTATGGTCAATGAACTCATGTTGCTCGAGAAAAGTTCATGTTTGGTCAAGGGTACACGTTAAAGCCGTCGGACGCGCCTATCGCGCACGCCGTGGCCAATCACATCAATTTTCATGTTAATGTCATGACCCTCAGACCCATGTATGTATAAATGTGTTAATCATGTCAAGTTATGTCATTTTGATCAAGGAAAATGGTCGAACGGCCGGCTAGGGCCGGTCATGGCATGCTGCCGCACATAGCGGCCATGCACGCTGGCCGGCAGTGCTGTCCTAGCATCATGCACGCGTGACCCCGAGCCAATCGCTCGTGCCACGCGCAGTTAACCTCGGGTCGTGCCAACAGCGCACCCGAGTGTTTAATACCATGCCTCAGGGAACCCGAGCAGTTAGTTGGCCCGGGACGTGCCCAACAGCACGCCCGCGTGCCCAGGGTTGCCCGGCAGCGCCCTGACAAGCCTTAGTCGCACCCGAGACGCCCGAGAAATGCCTGGTCGCATTAGCCCTCGCGCCAGCCGCACCTGGGTCGTGCCAGCCGCACGCCCAGTGCCCAGTCAGCCCGGTTACATGTCTATTCTGTGTCCCTCGCGCTCGGCCAGTGCCAGCCGCACTGCCCGCGCCTAGCAGCGCCTAGTGCCGAGGCCAGTCATGCCTAGCCCGTGTCCAGTGCCGTGCCATGGCCCAGCAGGCCCGGCACGGGACCGAGCCATACCAGCCCGTGACCACCCAGTTTATTGTGAACCGGTGGTCCAATTGGTCCGTTCCAACTGACCCGGTTCATCCAGTTAGTGAACCGGCCGGTTTAGTCGTCAATTCGAGTCTGTTTTGGTTCGTAATTTTCAGTCCAAATCTTATTCTGAAATTTAAATTATTTTTCGAGCCGAACCAGTTCAGTTAAACATATTAGTATAATTTCCAGACTTAGAATTATTTATGTGAACCTTTAGAGCGTTCCTTTATATCCGGACATCATATTAAGTCGAGTCGAGCATCTTAACAGTTAAAATTATTGATTTGAGCATAGTATTTAGTAAATGTTTATATTATGTTACAGTTTGATCAGTTCACGACTATCAGCACTTCCAGTTTCATATCTTCAGTACAGGTGGGGACTCAGACTGGTTATTACATTGATTATAATTACGATATCATGTTCAAGGTATATAAAATTATGTTTTTCGCTTGGAATGGATGTTGGCCGGTTCAGGTTGCCATAATTTCGTTCTAAGTTCTAGTGGCGTCATCTACCACTAGAGTGTGCGCATGGATTCCGGCAATCATTGTTATCATCATTATCATTATTATCATGGCAGCCGGTAGATTCACGGATCCCGGTCCGGTTTATACTGTTGACCAGGAAATTCACGGTTATGTTATATGCTTCTGATCATATTATTACTATTATTATTGTTGTTTACTTTAGTATGAGTTCCTACGGAGTACAGTGGTACTCACACCCCATTTTTATCAAATTTTTCAGGTCACGAAGTCGGTCCGGAGCTGTGAAGTTGACGGATGATCGAAGTTAAATATTTTATTGTCTTGTTTTGCCACGCTATGTTCCGCTGAACTTACTGTTTTGACAAACTTTGACTTTTGATCCGATTTCATAGTCGGATTGTATATTATGTTAATCCGTTTTGCTTGTAAATTTTAAACGATCGTAACGGATTTTTAACGATAAAATAAATCTCTTAGTAACGCTCCGAATCATTTTCTCAAACTATTTTAAAAAGATGTCTTATAATCGCACTCTGATAATTAAGTAAGGGCGGGGCATTACAGGTTGGTATCAGAGCACGTTTCTGCGTCTCTCAATGGTTTTAAAAGCCAAAAATTTTCAAATGTTCGATCACGTCAAGTTTACACTCTGCCGACTACCGGGTAAGTGCTGATACATGTTTTAAATTATAAACAATTTACTATGTCTATGCTCAGTTATGTTATGGAAATCACTGTTACGGACTAGTTAAGGTGCTCGAATCATGTTTAGGGCCTACAGCCTAAAATATTCATGATAGAATTGACAACTCGTCAAGAAATTTGTATGTTCCATAAATCAGATAATGTATCTTATTCTTATACTTAATCATGTCAAACTCTTTCAATATTCAGATGTCGACTCATAGAAGTTCGGCTCATCGTGAACCTTCACAATCCGAGGTAGTCGCGCAGTTTCGCGACTATCATCCGGAGAAGTTTTCCGGTCAGGGAGATCTCCGCATTGTCGACGAATGGGTCCGGGGCCTTGAAACGATTTTCGAGGTCATGGACTGTCCTGAGCGTTATCGCGTGTTATGCGCACAAATCCAATTAACCGGTGACGCACGACTTTGGTGGAATGCCTACTGGGGTATGCGTCCTGGTGAAAAAGAAAAATGCACGTGGGACATGTTCAAGGAGTTAATCCGTGACAAGTATTATCCTCCTTATTACAAATCCGAAATGGAGCGTCACTTTTTGGCGCTTAAACAAGATGCTCGGACAGTGGACGAGTATGAGCGAGAATTCACTCGACTTGGAGCTTTTGTACTTGACTTGATGACTACAGAAGCAACAAGGACGAGACGTTTTGTCGATGGGCTTATTCCTGTAGTCCGTCACAAGATCGTGGGCCATGGAGTTCAGTCCTATGCCCGTACCGTCACCATTGCAGGGGAGATTGATGCCAGCATACGAAGGGAAGCCAATCATGATCGTCTTCAGCCGATTTCCTCCACTCTATCCTCAATACCAAATGTTCAACCCGCAGCCGCCCCACAATAGAGGTACAAGAACAAGAGGAAGAACAGGGGAGGCCCAGATGACCGCAGGAACCGTCAGTGACAGCAGCAGCCTATACCACCTTGCCCCACTTGTGGAAAGATTCATCGCGGAGATTGCTTGATGGGCCAGAACACTTGCTACTACTGCCGACAGCTTGGTCATATCCGACCGAATTGTCCACAATTGCAACAACAACAACAACCTCAACAACCTCAGCAGCCCAGACAACAGCCACCGAGACAGCCTCAGCAACAGCAACGCGGGAGACAGCCAGCACGTGTGTATGCAGTCGATCAAGCGGAAGCAGCTCAACACCCAGGTACCATGTCTGGGATGATTATACTTAATGATGTTCCTGTTTTCGCTTTATTTGATACCGGTGCAACACACTCTTTCATTTCACGACGATGTCTTGACGCCATTGGGGTTCATACTATTTCTGCTGTCGATCCTCTCGAGGTGAGTCTAGCCTCGGGAAGAAAGATGGTAACTGATGCTAAAGCAACCGATCTTAGCCTTTCTGTCGGTGGACGTATCTTGCCTACCGAAGCTTACGTTCTCGAGATGAGGGATTTCGACCTCATTCTTGGCATGGATTGGTTAACATATTTTCATGCAGATATTCGATGTCATGATCGGGCGATTACTCTTTATCTTCCGGGAGATGATTCTATTACCTTTTATGGCTCCAAGACTCGTGCTTTACCACATGTTATCTCTATGGCGAAAGCCAGAAAAATGTTGCGGCGTAATGATTGTCAGGGTTATCTTGTGAGTCTTGTCAGCGATGAACCGAAAGCACGAACACCTCACGACGTTCCTATTGTTCGTGAGTTCGTGGACGTGTTTCCAGACCAACTTCCAGGAGGACCACCTAACCGGCAGGTAGAGTTCTCTATTGATCTTATTTCAGGGGCCGGTCCTGTGTCCGAAGCACCATACCGCATGGCGCCAAAGGAGTTACAAGAGTTAAAGACTCAAATTCAGGAATTACTTAAACTCGGTTTCATTCGGCCGAGTGTTTCACCCTGGGGAGCACCCGTTCTCTTTGTCAAGAAGAAGGACGGATCTATGCGCATGTGTATTGATTACCGGGATCTTAACCGGTTAACTATCAAGAATAAATATCCGCTTCCCAGAATTGATGATTTATTTGATCAGCTGAGGGGAGCTTGTCTATTTTCTAAGATTGATCTCCGTTCAGGCTACCACCAGCTGAGAATCAAGGAGTCAGATATTCCAAAAACTGCTTTTCGTACGCGTTACGGTCACTATGAGTTCGTAGTATTGCCGTTTGGGATCAGTAATGCCCCGGCAGTATTCATGGACTTGATGAACCGTATATTTCACCCTTATCTTCATCAGTTTGTTATTGTTTTCATTGATGATATTTTGATCTACTCGAAGAGCCAGAAGGAACACGAGGAGCACTTGAGGGTTGTTCTTGAAACCCTTAAGCGAGAAAAGTTATATGCAAAATTCTCCAAATGCGAATTCTGGCTCGAGCGAGTTACTTTCCTTGGTCATGTTATCACGCAGGCAGGTATCGAGGTTGATCCATCCAAGATATCTGCTATTCAAAATTGGTCCAGACCTAAGAATCCATCCGAGGTTCGTAGTTTTCTCGGTTTGGCGGGTTTTATCGCAGGTTTATTGAGGGATTTTCCAAAATTGCTCTTCCATTATCTCAATTGACGAGGAAATCTGCCACGTTCAAGTGGACTGATCGTTGTGAGTCCAGCTTTCAGGAGCTCAAGAGGAGATTGACCACTGCACCTGTTTTAATTATACCGGATCCTACTCCGAGTTTCACCATTTATAGTGATGCCTCGAGACAGGGTTTGGGATGTGTTCTAATGCAGGATGGTCAGGTCGTTGCATATGCCTCTCGTCAATTAAAGCCGCATGAACAGAATTATCCTACACACGACTTGGAACTTGCAGCAGTGGTACATGCCCTCAAGATTTGGCGACATTATCTGTATGGCGGCAAATGCGAAATTTTCACTGATCATAAGAGCTTGCAATATATTTTTACTCAGAAAGAGCTCAATATGCGACAACGGCGTTGGTTAGAACTTGTGAAAGACTATGATTGTACCATTCAGTATCATCCGGGGAAAGCGAATGTCGTTGCTGATGCCCTAAGCCGTAAGGTGAAGGGTGATTTGACTTATGTTGTTACTCAGCAGAACCATCTTATCCAAGAATTCGCTCGGATGCAAATACAGATTGTTGATGTACTTCCTACGGCGATTACTGGGAGTGTTAATGCTATGCAGGTTCAACCAACATTAAGGGAGAGAATCCGGCGGGAACAGATGTCTGATGAATTTATTCGTGTTATTAATGCCAAAGTCTGTGCCGGAGGTGTCGAAGGTTTCCAACTGGGTTCGGATGGAGCCTTAGAATTCCGAGGCAGAATCGTGGTGCCAAAAGTCGAAGCGTTGCGAAAGGAAATTTTGTCTGAAGCTCATACCGCACCTTATTTAGCTCATCCGGGAAGTACGAAGATGTATCATGACCTGAAAAGATCGTTTTGGTGGCGTGGAATGAAGAAGGACGTTGCCGACTTTGTAAGAAAATGTTTAACCTGTCAACAAGTCAAAGCAGAACACAAGAGTCCCTTGGGCCTTCTGCAACCACTCGAGATTCCGAAGTGGAAGTGGGAGGAAGTCACGATGGATTTTGTCACAGGGCTACCGAAGTCATCTAAACATCACGATGCTATCTGGGTCGTGGTGGATAGATTGACTAAGGTTGCTCATTTCATGCCAGTATCAATGAATATGTCTTTGGACAAGTTAGCCGAGATTTATACGGAAGGAGTTGTCCGACTTCACGGAGTGCCTGTTACTATTGTGTCAGACAGGGATCCCAGATTCACTAGTAGATTTTGGGAAGGTTTGCACAAGGCGATGGGCACGAAATTAGAGTTTAGTTCGGCTTATCATCCAGAGACTGACGGACAATCCGAGCGGACTATTCAAACACTAGAAGATATGTTGCGATCTTTGGTTGTTGACAGGGGTGCTAAGTGGGAGTCGTTATTACCATTATGCGAAGCTTATAATAACAGTTATCATTCTTCTATTCAAATGGCTCCTTACGAAGCACTATACGGTCGTAAATGTCGTTCCCCTCTTTATTGGGACGACGTCGGTGAACGCCGAATACTTGGTCCGAGCATGATCGCGGAAACGGCGGCAGATGTAGAATTGATTAGACAAAGACTTCAGGCAGCTCAGAGTCGGCAGAAATCATCAGCCGATCAACATAGACGCGATATTCAGTTTGAAGTTGGGGAACGAGCCTTCCTTAAAGTTCGTCCATTCCGAGGGATCATTCGATTCGGGAAGAGAGGAAAGTTGCATCCTCGTTACATTGGCCCGTTCGAAGTTCTCGAACAAGTGGGCGAAGTTGCTTATCGTTTAGCCTTGCCTCCCGAATTATCCAATGTTCATAATGTTTTTCATGTGTCCATGTTACGTAAATACGTGTGCGATCCAGATCATATTCTTCAGCATACCGATATCCAGATTCAGCCAGACTTATCTTACGAGGAGAAACCGGTAGCCGTTTTGGACCGAAAGGTTCGTCGACTCCGGAAGCGTGAAATTCCCCTCGTTCGTATACAATGGGATCGCCACGGTGCCACTTGGGAGCAGGAAGCCGATATTCGCGCTCGTTTTCCTGATTTCCAGTTTTGATGTATATATTTCTTATGTTTCATGTATAGGTGTTTAGTTTGATATTTCCGAGGTCGGAAATATTTTAAGGGGGGTAGATTGTAATAGCCCATTTTTACCTAATGTAAATTACGTACTTAGTTCGTAATGTTCATATCATTCTCGGGATCATTAAATATTCAAAGTATAAGTCAATTTATGTTCAATCGCTCGATAAAAATATTATCGAATCAAATTGTACTTAATCGAGCGATAAATGTGTTAATCTTGCGCTAATCGTGCGTAATCATACGCATAATCGTACTTAATGGTTCCTTAAGTACCTCAATTATGTTCATTTTAAGCCTAAGTAATCATTCTACTATCATATGTCCTTAAACATTGCTCATGGCACGGCTAGGGTGCTTAATTTTCTTCTAATCGCCTTAATCTAGAGTAATCGCGCATAATCATGCCCTAAACGTGCTTAAGTATTTAATAAACTCAAGTGGATGGAAATTTGGGGCAAAGTCACGTGAATTATCCATTCCTAGCACAAGTGGCCTTTTTGTGCCAAGTAGGAGGTGACTAAGCCATCAAAACGACACCTCGTGGCCCTAGGACGCGGCAAATGGCACGAGCTCACTGGCCGTGAGCTTTTATCTCATTTTGCTCCATTTTCATGCCTATAAATCAAAGTGTTGGGACATAATTTCAGCATATTACCTAAGTTATTTTCTAAGCAAGCCTTAAGCAAACTATAAACAAGATTAAGATTTATTAATCCAACCTACCGTACGCGTGCAAGGGAAGGGAAAGGGTCCGAACCAACACCAATTTCTTGTCAATTTTCTTCGGGCAATCAAAGGGTAATATGATTCTAACCCTGTTATGATGTTATATATATCATACCAAGTTCAAATTATAGGTCTAAGTTCATGTAATTTTCGAAAATACTCTCGGGTGTGCATATTAGGACCATATCAACTCATCTCTTTATATAGCCAACTTCTCTCCAGCAAAATATGCATCATTAGTCTTTATTTAATGTGATATGTTCATTATTAAAAGATAGCCAGAGATAAGTTGTCGATTTGTTGATGAAATGGCCAAAGGAAGTGGACCGTGCACGTAGCACGCGCCCACGGGCCGTGTCTTACCCTATTAGGGTATCTTTCATTGTGATCAAATTTGTTAGGGACATTTATGTTCCAACAGCCTTTAAATGATAAATTATGGTCAATGAACTCATGTTGCTCGAGAAAAGTTCATGTTTGGTCAAGGGTACACGTTAAGGCCGTCGGACGCGCCTATCGCGCACGCCGTGGCCAATCACATCAATTTTCATGTTAATGTCATGACCCTCAGACCCATGTATGTATAAATGTGTTAATCATGTCAAGTTATGTCATTTTGATCAAGGAAAATGGCCGAACGGCCGGCTAGGGCCGGTCATGGCATGCTGCCGCACATAGCGGCCATGCACGCTGGCCGGCAGTGTTGTCCTAGCATCATGCACGCGTGACCCTGAGCCAATCGCTCGTGCCACGCGCAGTTAACCTCGGGTCGTGCCAACAGCGCACCCGAGTGTTTAATACCATGCCTCAGGGAACCCGAGCAGTCAGTTGGCCCGGGACGTGCCCAACAGCACGCCCACGTGCCCAGGGTTGCCCGGCAGCGCCCTGACAAGCCTTAGTCGCACCCGAGACGCCCGAGAAATGTCTGGTCGCATTAGCCCTCGCGGCAGCCGCACCTGGATCGTGCCGGCCGCACGCCCAGTGCCCAGTCAGCCCGGTTACATGTCTATTCCGTGTCCCTCGCGCTCGGCCAGTGCCAGCCGCACTGCCTGCGCCTAGCAGCGCCTAGTGCCAAGGCCAGTCATGCCTAGCCCGTGTCCAGTGCCGTGCCATGGCCCAGCAGGCCCGGCACGAGACCGAGCCATACCAACCCGTGACCACCCGGTTTAGTGTGAACCGGTGGTCCAATTGGTCCGTTCCAACTGACCCGGTTCATCCAGTTAGTGAACCGGCCGGTTTAGTCGTCAATTCGAGTCTGTTTTGGTTCGTAATTTTCAGTCCAAATCTTATTCTGAAATTTAAATTATTTTTCGAGCCGAACCAGTTCAGTTAAACATATTAGTATAATTTCCAGACTTAGAATTATTTATGTGAACCTTTAGAGCGTTCCTTTATATCCGGACATCATATTAAGTCGAGTCGAGCATCTTAACAGTTAAAATTATTGATTTGAGCATAGTATTTAGTAAATGTTTATATTATGTTACAGTTTGATCAGTTCACGACTATCAGCACTTCCAGTTTCATATCTTCAGTACAGGTGGGGACTCAGACTGGGTATTACATTGATTATAATTACGATATCATGTTCAAGGTATGTCAAATTAGTTTTCCGCTTGGAATGGATGTTAGCCGGTTCAGGTTGCCATAATTCCGTTCTAAGTTCTAGTGGCGTCATCTACCACTAGTGTGTGCACATGGATTCCGGCAATCATTGTTATCATCATTATCATTATTATCATGGCAGCCGGTAGATTCACGGATCCCGGTCCGGTTTATACTGTTGACCAGAAAATTCACGGTTATGTTATATGCTTCTGATCATGATATTACTATTATTATTGCTGTTTATTTTAGTATGAGTTCCTACGGAGTACAGTGGGACTCACACCCCATTTTTATCAAATTTTTCGGGTCACGAAGTCGGTCCGGAGCTGTGAAGTTGACGGATGATCGAAGTTAAATATTTTATTGTCTTGTTTTGCCACGCTATGTTCCGCTGAACTTACTGTTTTGACAAACTTTGACTTTTGATCCGATTTCATAGTCGGATTGTATATTATGTTAATCCGTTTTGCTTGTAAATTTTAAACGATCGTAACGGATTTTTAACGATAAAATAAATCTTTTAGTAACGCTCCGAATCATTTTCTCAAACTATTTTAAAAAGATGTCTTATAATCGCACTCTGATAATTAAGTTAGGGCGGGGCGTTACAATATTAGTAAAAATACAATTACACATTTTTAATTAAATAATAACATTTAGGCAATTAGGCAATTTTACAATTTGTAATTTAGCATTCAATAAATAATAGTAATATCAATTAAATATAAATAATAATAATAATAATAGTAATAAAAATCATCAAAAATTCCAAAGTCAAACGGGTTTACAATCGGTTCACGCGATTAAACCGAAATCGCCGAACGACGAATGTTTTTCAATAAAATAATCGAGTATTCCAACTTTTTATTTAAGTCAACATCGCGACCAATAAAATAAATATAACCGTATAAATAATATTCGATAAATAGAATATTTCGAGAAATTCTATAAATCGAACAGGGCGTTACAATCTATCCTCCTTAAAACATTTCCGTCCTCGGAAATGCGAAAGAACACACATCAAAAGGAAACGACAGACTCGAACGATAAATTTCTAATCGCGAGGACCGAGCATCACCCTCCAGAACTCGATTTCGTTCCCATGAGTTCTATCGCCTACTACTCGAAAGGCATGTACTCACCTGCAGGAACCAATCTGACTCGCCCTGTGCTCATATGTTTACCATCTTGTTTGGGAGGGTGATCAGTCCTGCCCGAACTCAAGTGTACATCTTCTTGCAAGGGACCCAGTTCGGTTTAGCCTATACTCATGAGTATCAACGACTTGCAACAGTAGAAAAGACCTCAACAGGTCGTTCGGTGTATTGTCATCGTACTCCGACTATCTCACCATCAAGGTGGACACATGACGCCAAGTTTCAGTCTCGTATCCGAGTCACACTGATAACTTGCTCACGATTCCTTCACAGACCGTGCGTCTCAAACTGAGACCACAACACGGTACCACAATATAAAACATGACTCTATCAAGCTCACATTCTCATGATATCGACTCTAAGAGTCGATCGCCACCCTTATGCACAAACATAAGGCTTTACCCAAAACAACATGACATTCCCAATTTGCCGACTCGAAAAACTCTCAAGTGAAGCATAGGGACTCATCGACTACTATCCTTAATCTGAAATCATCGATTAAGGATTTACACATATTTAGTTGGACTTGGAGCTCTCAGTTCAAGGTTCGAACAAAAGAGTTCAAATGGATAACCAAGTATTCCAGCATGAAATGGTTTCAACAGTTCAGTAAAAACATCGATGGTTGGCCGTATACGCTGGCCTGGGGAGTTCGTGCGTACGGTGATGGCGGCTGCAATTCCCATGCGAGTCAACGGTCGGCCGCGCGCAAGCCTCCCGTCTCTCAGCACGGTCGTGCGTGCTCGGCCACCACTTCGCGTGGCTACACCCAGCACGGGTCGGGGTTTGGTCCAGGTTTTCACAAGAAATTACAATTCCAGGCTACCAAAAAGGAATGGTCCTACCAAATTTTGAAATTTTGGGGTCAACAAAACAATACATAGTTCAGGCGTTTCTCAATTTCAAAAGTTTCAAAAAGTCTCAAAGATAGCAAGGTGCAAGTTCGTGTTGGGTTCGATAGTACCGTACGGGCTGTATGCAGCGGAATTTAAAATTTTTAAAGTAAGTATTTATCGTATAAATACAACACCCTTACATACTAATTGCGAATTAACTGATCGTCATCTTTAAAACATGCATCATATACAAATTTTGATTTGTTACTATAAAGTAAATACTAGTAAAAATATTTACCGAATGTCTTGAACTCCTTCACTATTGATGATGGATGAGGGAATCGGTTCCCGGTTGTAACTTCAACGACTTGAGGTTACTCGCTAGAGGAATCCAAGTGTCTTCCCTCTAAAC